>VXBU01010197.1:1298346-1326638 GCA_013400315.1 Bombycilla garrulus | reverse complement strand
CAATCTCAAACCAGCACACTGTGCATGGCCACATTCCACAGAGCTGCATCTGAGGCTCCTGGGACAGGTTTTGAAGGATGAATCTGATTTCATGAACAGGCCCAACAGTTTCTCAGGCCATTCCACCTTACAGCCTGGTATAAATTAAATCTGAGGCTGTGTTCTGGGAAAAAAAAACCCTCTTCTTCTCACCTCTCAACATGCGGTTCCCCTACAGCTTGTATTATTTCTATGCTGTATCCAAATATATTGTATTCATTTTTCTGTGAGTTACATGGTCATCTTTTCTTGTTACCATGTTCATGTTAACATGAATTATGATTGTTTATGCAGAGGCAAATGGTTTCTGCATAGAAAAAGGATAGACTATGGTAATTCTGTTAGATCTACTACATCAAGTAAATATCAATTATGGCTTGAACTTCTCATTTCTTGCTATAGCTGCAGGCGGGAGAGGAAAAGAACAGACAAAAGAAATGCAGACATTTTAGCTATGTTTTGCAATCCTCATTTCCTTTAGTCCTTAAGTTTCATATGTCACTTTCTTTCTGGGATTGTAACATGGCATAGAAAGTGTGCATTCCTACAAGCTGCTTTTGCTGAACAATACTACACTGAATAGCTCCATAAATCAGAACAAACAGATGGACTGTGCCAGTTCCTCTAAAGAAGGCTTAACTTACCTCTTCTGTTATTTTTATTATTATAGCAGGACTATTGATTCTCTTTTTGCAAGGGTTTTGTCAGAACTTTTATTATAAAGCTCTATTTTTAGGGCTTTATATTTTGTCTACAAGTTAAAGATTTTAAGTATCAGATTTTAATGAATAAATAATTTTACAGTACCTTAAAATAAATTGCTAGGCTGTGATCAAAATTCCATTTTAAAAACAAACTAAAAAATATTACAACTTTAGCCATGTCAGGTAGTTTTTTAGTGACTGCAATTGCAAAAAAAATTATGAGTGAGGTAAAGCTCAGTGAGCATAATGCAGAGCTCTCACCTCACTAGACTTTGTGTTTGTGTTTGAAATATCTGCATGCTTATCAGAGGTCCTGAATGAGACAGCAGCTTAAGCACATTTTTCTCTGATTATTTTTGACTTAATCACACATTGCTTCTAAGGTATGTCCTGGACTAGAACGTTTTCTTGCTTCATGCCTGTCTCTTCATTTAAGCTCATTTTTAGTTGCTGTTCTATGTGAATATAATTCTCAGTTCTTTCCCCGGTTTAACAGATGTCTGATGTCCAGTACAGATGAGAAAGACTGATTATGCTGTTTTGTATTCTAGATAGTTAAGGAGAAGTGATGTTTTTGTTCTGTAGTATTTGAAATTTAAAGGATGGAACTGATCTGGATCTGTTAGAGCTCTGTGGAATTTTTCACTGTATTTCCCTTTATTAATGAAAGATGTGCACACACCACTCTTATAAACATGCCAATGCTTCTATAAATCAGCAAGTTGTGTTTTTTTGTCTTTAATGCTAACCAGTATACTTAACTAGATCCTCACACAAATAAATAAAGCTGTGTGCTCCACCACCATTTCTGTTGACTGGAATCCATCAAACAGTCAGGGTACTGAAAGGTATGAATTCAATCCTTGTGCTATTCACTATGGCTCAAAATGTTACTTATGAAAGCTAAACAGTTCGATGCCAGTGTAAAGCAATTGAATATAACAGGGCTTCAAGCTATGATAAATGTTTCACATATGTGTCTGTGATCTTCACAAGCTGGTGGGGGAGAAATGGCTGAATGTAGAAAAATTAAACTACTTGTAGTTAAGTTCATGGTTGCCTGTCAAAAGAGCTGAAAAATGTCATAATGCAGCTGAAAAAAATCTTCTTTGGACACAAAGTGGATCACAGGCACACTTGACATATAATGTTTGCCTTCTAGAAATTCTCTTGTTTGGCATCCACTGTGCTTTGACAATATGTTGGCAGTTGTACATACTGTTGCCTGACAGAAAAGTATTTCTGCAAATATTTGGATCTATTGTTAACACTAAATCCTTTTTTTTTGGCTCTTGGATTTGGAAGAAGCTAAGACCTTAAGTAAAGTTCCAGGGATACTTCCAGGTATGGTGCCATCACAAATTATAGTTTGCTTATAATCTCTGATCTAAATCATGACAAATCTTTCTAGGATCACTAAAGGGTTAGAGGGGGTCTGTGGATGGAAATGAAAAATACCACAACATAATATCTGCATGCTTTTTATTGAGAAAAAATGAAAAACAACCCCATCATTTTAGTATAAATTGGAAACAAGAATTCAAANTTTTATTTTATTTTTAGAGATAGAAACATTATTTTATGTTTTGTCGCAAGTATGAATGTTGCTTCTAATACAAGCATTTAACATTTTTGTGTTCCTTGCAAGCTGGTTAAAAATAAATGTCACTAAGAAAAGAAATGGAAGTCCATAAAATGGAGTGTATAACTGTTAAACCTTGACTCTTACACTAATTGGGTCAGTTAGATTTATATAGTAGAACCAGCACATATATCAGAGAGGTAATGTGATCTGTTGAGGAATACTCACTCATTTTCTCAAGGCAGAGCAGTGTACTACTACTTCTTCCCTTCAACTGATTTCCCAAAGTGTAACTTAATTTGTTAGTGCCAGGGAATTGCATCCTTAATCCTTTATTGCAATGACTCCTACCAGACACCTGATCCTGAATGAAGCCTGCAATATTTTACCTCTGTCACTCCTTCAAGCCAGGATTTTACCCCAACATCAGAGATCTCCATAAGGATTTATCCAAATCATCAAAATAGTATTAGAACTACAGTGCTAAAAGAAATAAAAATATGAAATATTTCCATAATAAATATAAGAAGTGGTTACAATGACTGGTAACCTCTAAAGACCCAGTTTTCTATAAGGATAAAGGGGTACATGGACGTGCACTGGGCTTTTCCAGTTGATTCAAGTATTACAGGTGTAATGAACTGCTAAAAATCAGGAAAAGTTCTTGGAAATGAGTCAAATCTGCTTCCATCATAGCTCTTGGAAACTCCACCATTGTCTTTAATGGTACAGGATCTAGTCATGATTTGTATTCCCTGTCATGGGTCACTAAAGGCAGTGGCTTGGGGCATTCAAAGTCAGGCTCTGTATGGAAACGTGTTTTGGTAGTGAATTAATAGAAGGAGGTGCAGAAACAGTGTTGCATTTCTAATAACATGAAGCTGCTATAGATAAGACATGTTTTAGTCCTGATTTTACATTTGAATTGTAGCTACCATGGCAAGAAATGTTGATTTGAACTCCCTACTTGATCCACATAAAATTTCCCTTTTTTTTCTCACTCTGGAATTGTGCGTCAGTCTGTGGTCACTCAGGTGACTAACAACACTTTCAGATCTCTGCAGAAGATCTTGATATTTGGAATAGACCTGGAGAAGAAAACTAAACAGAACTGTCAGTTTTTCATATAAACACCTCTAGGGAGTATAAGGTTCTAGTATTACCAAGAAAGATATTTTCACATCATAAAAAGAGCTCAGACTGAATTTTAAGCTAACTGTTTCAAGTCTGGGTTTTCTTTTTCCAGCACGTTCTCAGAAATGATGTTTTATAAGAATGAATTAATATAGAAATTATAATGCTTGCTTTAATAATTGATGTGTGTTTCAGAAAAGAAGTACAAGGTGCCTCAGAAAAAAACTGTTCTTCAAGGATAGTAAGGAGATAAGCTGCTCACAGGTGAGCCGTATGATTTAAGGATAACTTCTGATTTAAGTTTTCAAGGACAGTTTTCTCTTTCTGGAGGAATGTGGAAATGTAGGTTGTTTGGATATGTTCAGGGCTCTTCATTCATCTACAGTTAGACATAATCATGTTAGAGCTTTGAGAGGCTGAAATAAATCTGCAACACATTAATTAATTTGTGGGTTATTATCAAGGTACTGTAAACTAAGGTTTCCTCATGCTGGACTGCATACCTTTCTGGATGACATGGTAAATTTCGGTCTTATTTTTATTAAGTATATGTATCTTTATGTGTTTCATCAGATAAATGGTGGTTTAGGCTATGTATTAGTAAAAATGTCTTCACTGAATGGGTTGTCAAGATTCAGAACAGGCTTCAAAGGGAAGGTTGAGTCATCATCCCTGGAAGTATTTAAAACATTTGATGATGTGGTGATTAGCGGTGTGGTTTAGTGGTGGACTTGGCAGGATTTGGTTTACAGTTGGACTTCAAAAAAATACATTTTCCAACCTAAAATACTCTACAGTTCTATAAATTCTAAGTTGCAAAGCCTCACTATTAGGACCCAAGAATTCATTCATAGCATAAGAGCATAATGAACATACTTTTACTGTGACTGTCCTTGAGCAATCCATCTGCAGTCATCTTCTGTTTGCCTCCTTTAAATAATTACATTAGAAGATTCACCTAGGCTTTGTTTTCTGCCTCACATACAGTAGTTCCAACCTCTCATTTCTTATACAGGTTGCTAATTGCATTCTGTCTGTCTGATACTCTCAATGTATTTTTGCTTACGTTAAATGCTAATTTGTATCTGGTTTCAGCATTAATAATATTTGCTGTAGTTTAACAACTATTTTGCTTCAAATTGAATAATCTGATTCTTAAATATAAGACCCCCAAAATACATTCTATGTCTCCATATTGAGAAGTATTTTGCAGGTAAATACATAAACATAGCTATCAATAGTAAGAGATAAGAGATATTTAAAACTCCTGTATAGCATACACTGTTAGTTTTTATTTGCTGGTGTATACTGTACGATTGTAAAAAGACTCATGAATTACAATATTTAATCATACAATACACAAGTAAGAAGGTGACCTGTACCAAAATTGCAATTACAGCCTAAAGCAAGAAAGAGCATGTCGATACAATAGTCAGCTGGAAAGAACCACCAGACAATACTGAGATACTACTGATTAGTCTAATAATTGCTTTATCAAAACAGCTAACAAGCTATTGCTGAGCATTGTCTTATGAAATGCCAAAGACATTTTCACTGAAGACTGTGAGAAAACCAATCGCACAGCTGAAACTCTGTAAAACAATGCAAAAAATGGGATTATACTTCTTCTATCATTATCCTTTTTTTTTTATAAGCATGATGGGAAACCAATTATGATGACAGCTGTGATAAGTCTTCTTTAAAAATTATACTGATTACGTCTTGTTTCCCATTACCCATATGAGGAATAACTAGAAAGAAAAATAAACCTGATCCTACATGCACAGTGCAGCCTAGTGTCTTCCTAATTCACTCTAACAGCTGTTTAAAAACAACTGAATTCAGTGAATAATCAATATAAAACTATATAAGTAGCCACTTTGTTTCTAGAAGTATGATCCAAATCAATAAAAATTAGGATTATTTTATGTTATGTGCATTGTTCTTCCTACCTGTGTAACTTCCAAAATACTCTCAGGGATTCATTGTTTTGTGTATGAGCTTGTATGTTTTCTGTGATGGGGGTGAAGGTTGCAGTGGATGTCAGTGTATATATGTGAACATTTAGCACATTGCCCACAATCAGAATTTGGGATTGGAATGGAATAACAGATGACTTAAAGAGGAAAGACATCTGTATATATTTGAAACCACACTGATTATTTATCTTGGCATTTGTTCATAACTGGTAGATTAAAAGTAGCTCTTTCATAAAAATTCAAATAATTTTTTTAAACTAAATGGAAAGATCATTTATTAGGTCCTTATCAAACATTAGCTTTTTAAATTTATTATAGAGAAAGCCAAAATGACTTCAATATTTTATTAAAAATCATGTATGTTTTTCTTAACTTCTTTTATGAATGGTCTTTCATTTCATGGGCTCCTTTTAATATTACAAGAAATAGTGCAGCTTTTTGTAGGGAAAGAATAACCAACTGAAAAACTCCATTTTTAAAAAATCTTGAATTTCTCCTAGAAATCTTCTTAGTAAGTATTATTTTCCTCAAACTGTTTGGGGCTTAGAGTTATGTTATCTTGACAAAGCTAAGATTAATTTTTATTTATTATAAGCAATCATAGCAATTTTTCAGTCACATAACCAGAATGGGACTTGATCTATAAAGGCACTTAAATATCTTGTTTTCTTATGCCTTTGGTAACAGATTTCCTTTTTCCTTGTGACACATGTAGGAAATAATGCTCTCACTCTCTGCAGCTGAGAGCTCAGGCCGAGGGTAACCCAAGTGATGGGTGACAGTGCCTCAACCAGAAAATGAACCCAGCTTTTCCAAGCCTGAAACCACAAAACTGTTTGTTCTCCCTTAGTAAACGATCTTGCAATATATATTTCCACATGTTTTGTGTTTGCACTACCCCAGAATCATTCACAAAATAACCTAATCATCTGCAAAATAGCATTAATTCCTTACCACAATTTCTGTTTGATATGAAGCTAACTGCCTTTTTTTCTTTTTTTTTGGTATATAATATAATCTTTCAATTTTTTTTTCATATTCTCACTCATTTTATAACATATCTTGTTCCATAGCAAAAATTATATGTGGTATTGAGTTCAAGCCAGCTCTGTTTAAACCACTCAGTGTCTTTCAAACATATGAAATATATTTGATCAACTATCTGGGAAATATGATTTTTCCATATGGCTTAGTTTTCACATAAGGGAGTTTAGTGTTTCTTTGGAGAAAATAATATGCTCAGACAATTATAATAGGTAAAGAGTTGAAAACCAGAGAGTGGGAGAAGCAGGTGTCCAGCTGGATTTTTACATAGGAAGGTCTTGAAGGTCACTGATAGTGATGAGGTCTCAAAGATTCAAAAATCCTCATAAAGCTATTCCTTCCTTTCCCAATACACTAATCTCCTACTACTCTTGATAATCCAGTGACACAGGAAGCAAGGCCTGTTTTTTTTCCCTTTTGTTTGTCAGAAGCAGACTGAATGACAACAATTTTCTGAATTACTATTTATTAGTGTAGAATGAGAGCATTCACAAAGGTCACAACCCAGAAGAATATTCATTCATTGATGTATCAATATTTGTCTTCCTGCCGTCTGACTAGAGTCTCCAGAGGTAAAAAACATAATGGTAGTAAAATTTACAGCCAGGTATGACTTTCCCCACTGCCCTTAAATGGGAACAGGAACAATTTGATACCCTTGTCTGGCAGAGAACTGAGTGATGTCAGCCCATTATAAAGGGAATACTTGATGGTCACTTCCTTCTGCTTTCCATTTCCCACAAAGTGATGACTTTCATCCACATGAGTTTCTTGATCTTTGTCAGTTGTGTTTTATTCTCTCTTGCCTTTCTTTCTGTTTGTATGATTCAGCTTAGGTTATGATCCAAAAGAAGGTTTTTCTTTGTTTTCCTCCTCCTGATCTCTTCATAAATTATCCTTCCTCCCATGATGTCCTTAGCTACCTTCAGCTGAGGATTTTTCTTGCAAAAGAGAATGCAACCACTGAAGGGAATTGTCTGAAGAAAAAGAACCTGGAACAAATAATATAGCTTTCTTTGATCGTTTTACTGTTGTTATTTCTCATTCTCAATGCAGAAAGCTTGGAACAACTAGTGAAGATTAATGAATACTAAAGTTACTATGTTAATTGAGCATTGTAAATAGTACTACTTTTTGGTTTCATAGAGGTAATATATTAAGAACACTATACAGATGCACAGCACTTTTCAGGGAGCCTCAGTTAGCAGCACAGCCATTTGGCAGGCTTTGATGTTTTCAGATTCAACCTTTGGTAAATCTGCATCTGGATTTTAACTGTAAAAATTGGCTAAAAGAAGGAACAGTGAAAAAGAGGATCAAAGTAACTCCCTTTATTATGTGTGAGATATCCCTTCTCACATATAATAAGAGAACCCACATCCCTCCAGAAGTAATGCCCTTTGAAAGTAAGATGAGCAGACAACCAACATCTCAGATCAATTGAGATTTGAAGAATCATAGGCAGGGATACTGTTGGAGAAGAGGGAGCGGATCCAGCACATAAGAATCAGAAAGATACTGCTCCATCTCATGCATGAGATTTGCCCTGTGTCTGTTAAGAAGTTCTGCTGTTAAGCAGTTCTAAATAGCCACAAAGGAAAGTACAGCATCAGATGGAGGAATTCAACCTCAAACCAGAAAAGAGCTGAGGTGGAACAGATGGGCCACCAGATCTCTGGAAGGGAGAAAGCTTCACTGATAAGGTCTTGGTTTTGTGTTGACAGGACTCAAGAAAGATGTTCAAGAAGGTATTTTCTGTTTCAGAATGTTTATTCACTTCCACATTTTGTTACAGGATTAGTATACTAACAGGCTTTCCCTTATTATAACAATAATTAGGTAAATTAGTTCACTTAGCTAGACAGTGTAAACAATCTCAAATTCTGCCAGATAAGGAGTGGAGGTACATACCTTTGCCCAAAACAATGTCATAGTAAAGACATCTTATGGTTTTGGCGCTAGTTTCCTTAAATTTGGAAGAAAGAATCAGTGACAAATCAAAGAAATAGAGGAGCAGAGAAAGTAAAAGCAAAAACCAGAATTTTAAAAATGGAATGTGACTCATAAATCTGACAAGAAACACTAACTGCTTTCAGTGTTATATGTGGTATTGTTTCTAATTATTTTACTCTTATTCTGTTATGGGAAACAAGGCATTGGATATTCTTTGTAGATTATAATTACATTAGAAGACACAAAAAAAAAAGAAAAAAGAAAAAAGAAAAAAGAAAAAAGAAAAAAGAAAAAAGAAAAAAGAAAAGGAAAGGAAAAAGAAAAAGAAAGAAAAAGTAAAGAAAAAAGGAAAATAATAGGGAAAAAGAAAAAAAATTAAGAAAACAACTGTGGTATCATTGATGATTCACCCCACTCAAGAGAAGTGATGGCCTGAGATCTGATCTTGAACTGGTGACCACTCTAGTAATCCAGACTGAGAGGTCTGGCCTATGTTAAAAAAGAAAACTAAACCTTGATGCAAGTGGTTAGTTGCTTTCACAGATCTGAGGTACTACAGAGCTGGCTAAAAATTTTAATAAGTTGCATTTCCCAAAATGGGAGTTTTTTATATTCTGGATACTCGTTGTATTGTAAACACATTTTATTATGTGGTAAGAAAAACAAGACCAAAGGTCATAACTACTAATAATAACATCTATTTTATACATATCTGGTTTACTCAGTCATGTGTCCTTTATAGTCATCATCACTGCCCTAAAGGAGTATGTTATTTACTGATGACTTAAAGAGCATTTTCACTATTTTTAAAAAAATATAGTTGAAAAAGTTATCCCTTGTCATTGCCAAACCTTCTTTAGCTTTGGTCTGGCTGATGCTTAAAGTAATCTAGGATATTAAGGGTGGAAAGAGAGTTTTTTTTTTTTTTTATTTCTGTAAGATTTTATCACCTATCATTCGTAAATTAAAGATTTACTATGAGGCAATGGCACATAAGATCTGATAAGATTTTTTTTAGCTTTAGGCAGAGTGCAGGGCAAATGATAGATTTGCCACTTCCAATAAAGTCTATCAGCAAAGTCATGGAGAATATGGACCTCTTTCACCAGGCAGGACAGGCATGAGCCTAAAACAGTGACAGTGGCTCAGATTTCCTTTAGCACTTCTTGTGCACCTCACTTTGTGGTGTGCTGAATACTTGGAAAGAAGTTGGTATGTGCTTTGGACATGTCTCCGTGAATGGTTGTTGCTTGTCTGGGGTTGTATTTCAGATGTGGTAATTGCTCTTTAAAAAGGGTATTTTTGTACTCACTAATGCAGAGTTGGGCTCCGGGGTGGTTTGCGTTCAGATTGCACTGATAAAGTGAGAGAGGATTGCTTGCTCTCAGTCTCATCTGTGCTGAAGTGTTGTAGTATCTTGTTGTGGAGGATTTTATAGTCATCTGATTGTGTTTTCTGCTGAGGCTCCCTTCAGAGGAGCAGAAGTGATAGCTGCATATTCTACAGGCAAATCCAAAGCTCTCGAGCTCTCAAGAGGCAGCCACCTGGCCAAGCTTGAAGTTTTGAACATGTTACATCTGCAGCACAGTACAATACTTTACCATGTGCAAAACAAATGCACAGGAACAGAAAATAATCAGCAATAAACAGTAATATCACAGAAACATGCAGTATGATTTGGATAGAAACATTCAGATCTTGACATCTTCATAAAATATGTGAAAAAGGAAATAGTCTTTACACTGTGGTTTTAGACATCTAATTTAGGTGACTAAATGATACCCTAGGCACTCTTCTCCACTCAGCAGAGGTCTGGGTCACCAGTTCACTGCCTCAAGCACCTCATCTGCATAGTTCAGCTGAAATGGTGTGAATTCTTTGCATTGTCTCAGACCTTCACCACATATGAGAACTATGAGATACAGATACTGAATGTTTTTAAAATTGCTGTGTCTCTTTCCCAGTAACAGACATTTCATTTTACAGGCTTAAATGAGGGAAGAACATGTGGTGTATCACACACATAGTATTTTGTGAAAAATTTGGGTCGCTAAGAATATTGCTTCTATGGCAGAGGGTTGCCATAAAGTGGAACAAGTATGAATAAAATGGAACAAGTATTTTCTTCCCTAGTCTAAGAGTTGGAAAATTGTATGTCAGTTCATTCTTTGATGCAGATTCTCCTCCACTTGGAACAGCAGACTGATGATTTTGGAGCAAGGCTTTTTCAGAGGTTCATAAACAACCAGGAGCAGTTTTGCTTGGGATTTTTCATGAGCTTGCTGTGTGTACTGGCCTTGTTATGTGGCTCTGGAACTACCACCAGTACTAAAACATCTAATGAATTTCCATTACACACCACACACAAACAATGGAGGATGAAGAGCTCATTCACAAGCAGATTACTTGTTCCTTCAGTGGGAAATGAATGGGGAGACAGGGCAGCAGCATCCTTACTAATCCTCACTGATTAAGCAGTGTCCTTGCTCTGTTGGGAAAAACGTCTTTTAAGTTCTAAACAGTAATGTGAGGCCACACAAGAACATGCAGAAACCTTTACTGACCATGGATTTGCTCTAGTAGTTCAGAGAGATGAAAAGATTTAGGAACAGGCTCTACTTCCTCGGGGCTGAAATGCCAAACATCAAAAGGTCAGCAGACAGCAGCATGGTAAATCACAGTGATAATATTGCTTCTTACAGGGTGACAGACACAACAGGGAAAGCTTCTGTGCCAGCTGGAAGAACGAGGTCATGAAGGAGGGATATCTTGGCCTTTGGCAGGGGAAAGCAACTTGGGAGGGGTAACTAAATACATCACATGTCCAAGACAGTAGAGATGAGATTTCTTCAGCTATAATTTTACTGACATGCTGAGAACTGCACCAAGATCACATTTATTACTGAGGCGCCTCAGATTTGCATTTGTGGTATGTTAATCTGCTTGCTCTGACATACTCTTTGCCTCCATTTATACACCTGGAGAAAGTCATCTCACAGATGCAGAAGAAGTAGATTATTGTTGTTTCAAAACATATCTTTCTTGTACAAAGATTTAATATCAAACTTAGTAAGGTGAAGTTCCCCCTTGGTGTCAGCAGGTTTGTGGGAACAACAGCAACAGGATACGTGGCATCTTGGCAAAACTTCCCTGCTGTTTCAAGGAGAACGTGGAATTGTACAGGGAACCTTTGGTCAGCTTTTTCCAAGAAATCTGGAGAACTTATTCCCACCTGGGGGAACTTGGTCCTACCAACTAATTTGGAAAACAGGAAAAAGGAAATTGCACACTGGCGAGGTTTACGGTAGACAACGGAGCAATCTCCTTATTGCTTAAACATTCAAGCCTGGATACTTTTGACTCTACCTCTCTCTTGTTGTGGCACCCCCTTCCTCCCCCCAAAAAGCTGAATAAACATGAAAGATCAGCGGACATATTACATTTTACACAACAAAGTGTGGCTTTATAGGGCTTTGTTACATCTTGAAAAGATTAAGTGCACCTGCATGTGAAGTGTCTCCGTGGCTCTGAACAATCAGGCAAAGGTACCTCGGTTACTGAGGGCACAGGCCAGGGATACACTTGGGTTTAAGGTTTGCAACAAAGCTGGTTCATCCAAGGCTGCATCTTCTAATTTGTAAGGAGCAAGGCTGCCATCCAGTGGCTCTTCCTTAGCACAAAACAGAATTTAACAGCAACAGGTTTTGGAGAAAATGTCATGTTTTCTTGATTTGAATGGGGATCTGAGAATCTGCTAATTTCTCTCTTGTTTTAATCTTTAACGCAGATAACACACCAGCAGCTAAGTGCATGGAGAAAATAAAGATTATGAGCTTACTTTAAACCATCACTAGCTTTTTTTCTTGTTGATTTGTATTTTAAATGCATAACCTGATAATCGTTCTGCCTACATGAAACTACAGATAAGACCAAAATAATTTTTAGAAAATGCTTACGCATAAGTCAAATATGATAATAATAATTTCATTCTTCAATAGGCTTTGAATTGGGCTCTCTTTGAATAGAAAGGAAATTTGAAGTTATGCAATATGGAGAAAAATTATCATGAATATTAAATATATTCGTCTCTGGGGACTGACAGATCTACAGGTAGCATTAGAAGGAAATTTCCTGAAGTTTATCCCCTTGCAGATCCCACTCAAACATGAACGTTTTTATCTACTGAAAAGCTGAAGCTCAGGCTGGTGAATAAGGCAGAAGGATAATCTGTTCCTGAGGCAAATCATATAAATTCCCCTTGCCTCCATTTCCCCCTGTCTAAAACAGGGATAATGCTTGTCTAGCTTCCAGGCAAGATGTGAGCTTCAATACACTGTGAATTACAAAGGATTTCAAGCTCCTCAGAAACAAGGGAGTATTTGTGTACTTCTTAATACTGTTTATACAAGACAAAAATCTATCAAAGGCTTGAAGGAGGCTGCATTGCCCAGCTTCTTCCACTCTGCCTCTCTCCAGCTAATACTTCTTAGCAGACCCCCTGTCTCCCAGGGCACCAGTGAAGATGGGGGTCTGTCCTTTTTAAGTGTTATTATTAACTTCAAGTACTCTTGTTTCAATAAACTCACTAACAAGGATGAATCAATCTGTTTAGTTTAACCAAAAGAAAGCAAAGACAATTTCACCAGAGTTCAGGGGCTCTGTATTGGGAGACAGAATTCAGCTAATGAAGGGCTCTCAGCCACAGACAGCAAAATTATAGTAAGATTCAGTACTAAGATGAAATGGGATAAATTCAGATGCAAACAAGGGCATGAATGCCAGCAGTAAGGATGCTTAAGAGCCAAGCTAGAAGGGATTGTGGAACATTCAGAGCCAGGACAGATGTTTAAACCAAATGCAGATATTTTTTTCTGAAAATCATTCATTCAGAACATGGTTTTACTGGTAGAAATCAGATAACCTCTTTTACCCCACAGATCAGACCAGAATATCACAAGGCTTTCTCTGACCTTAGGATGTGTTAACACATGGGGCAGTTTTTAAAAACTGATTCATTGCTAGAAACACTTGTTAGGAATAGAAGAAAGAAATTGTTACAGTTGATGAAAGGAAAGAGGAAAAACATTTGAAGTAAGTTTAAAAATGGAAGTAAAGTCTAAGGAACAGCTGCTGACTTATTGGGAATTAGTAGAATGTTCACAAATGTGCCATGCATGAAATGTCAAAATATTTCAATCAGTCATATATTTAGTAACAGAATTAGGAATGTGAGTTTTTTACTGGGAAGAAAAAAGTTACTCCAAATTTTTATATTTTTATATTTCCTATAGAGACCACAGGGCATCTTGCTGTATTCTTTTTTTTTTTTTTCATACAAAGGTGGAACATTAAAACTCCCAATATTTTCTGTTTATGATGAGCAATACTCCTCTCTCATTTCCTCCATCTTTTGTCCCACCCTTCAAGATGGAAGAATCTGATTAGAGAGCAAATATTTCATAGCTGAAATGAATGATTTTTTTTTAATTTCAGCATATGAGGAGGGTAGAACTTTTTCTGGGTTTGGGTCATTTTGAGTGAATTATTGCTTTTATTTAGACATGTAAAAGCCATGAGGCAGTTGCCCTCCACCTTCTGTTTCCAGCACAATCTAAACTAGAATTCCCCCTAGGATGAACACAAGTGTCTTTCTTTACTCAAAGTCAGTTTCATTTATTCAAGATAGATTATTTTTGAAAATTTTAGTCTAATTTTATTTAAATCCTGTAAAAAGCCTTACTGTTTTGTTTTTGGTTTTGTTTCATCTTGTTTTGTTTTGTTTTTGATGTGTTACATTTATTAAACGTATAGGTAAAGAAAAAAAAAATTACTTCTTGTGGGTCAAAATCCAGTCTATTTTACTTAGAGTGATAATTCTACTAATGAGCTTGAGGTCGTTTAAATAGAGGGCTTCCAAAAGACCCTAATTTGTAGGATAATTTAACCCAGAAGAATGAAGCAGCACTATCTCTCACATCCAAAATGTACTACTAAAGAATTACTTTACAATTGCTATAAAATCAGAAATTAATGCCCATTTCATACATCAGAGATTAAGAATCTGTGTAAGTTGTCAGATACCAATACTGCCTTAATTTTGAAACATAACTTCTATCTTTAAATACAGAATTCTCTCAAATAATATGCTCTTATGCTTATTTCTTTGGTCATGCTAAAATCATGTTAAAGTTTCCTGAAATGAACAAGTTATTTAAAATATAACTGTAAAAAGTTATAATGCTTGTTCAGCATACAACTTCACAGGCACTAGCTGTCAATATTAATAACAAAAATTTAAAAGATGATGATTTTGAAAAGCAAGCAAACAAAAATATCCAAACCAAGAAATCTGCAAGTAATTCTGACTGCTGCACTATAAGGAAGGTGCAAATGGCCTTCCTTGCATGAAGACCAAGAGGGAAATAATGATCTCATTTTCCTTCTAACATTTTATGAATCGTGAAGCACTATTCTATCTGTCTATCCCAGCTGGCCTCTGGAAACAAGAATGTGCACCTGAGTAAGGACAGCCTACCCTGGTTTAATAGTGCGCAGATTAGCTGCCTCATGGAAGCCTTTCAGACCTGTGCAATCAGAACAATTTGGCAGATGCAGCCACACCAAGATAACTTCTATTTTGCATTGTTTTTTCCTTATTACTCCATGACTTGTGCTTGCGATTCGGGATCGTCTCAGTTGGAAATTATCACAGTGCGCAAGAACACCCTCTAGTGGTAATCCAGAGCCCCAGACAGACTATTGCTTGGTTTTCCTTGTTTTTTTTCCATAAAGCTTCATTTATCTATTCAGCACCTGGGGACCTTGGGTTCTTTAGAGGCACAGAGGTACCACAGCTGAGTCTAAACTCTTAAAACAGCCTCTGCCTCTGTGGTGCCTCAGGCTGTGACTAATGCATAGGACACAGCACAGCATTCCTGAGCTCTCATCCCCTCAGATGCACCTTCTGATCATCATCCTGAAGCAAAGGGTGCCCTTCTAGCTGTCCTCCTAGAGCTGGGAATTATACATACATATGTGTATAAAAGATCTAGTGGCCTTTTATGATCAGAACAAGCCTTTTAAGATGTGCCTGTGCCTTTTTCAACCTAGAACTAAACCTTTTTACCTGCTATATGATCCAGTACCTGTTTGCTGCCGCATGACATGACCCATTGTGTGACAGTTTGCGCACTAGAAAATTAAGTATTTAAGAGTTCTTAGATCTTGGTCACAGACTCAAAAAACCTACAGATGTTGAAGGTGACCGGACCTGCAGGACAGTGAAGATACCAAGTACTAAATCTGAAAGCCCATTTTATTCTGTCATAAATCTCCATATAGAGCTGTCATTTTCCTGAGAAGTTAACTGGTAAGATCCTTCCTAGGAGAGATCTATGACCTATCAGGGAAAGAGCACTGATACCTGAGAGAATGCTCCTCTCCTCCTTGATTTCCAAGGGTTTGGGTGCTTAACTTTGATGGTTCTACAGTGTCAAATGCCATCTATAGGTACTCACAGAGCCCTTGACACTGTAATGACCAGAATACCCAGGTGACTTGGAAGGAAATTCCACACATCAAAAAAAGTTCATAGAAAAAAACTGCAGGGAATACCACATGTGAAACCATCCAAATGTGTTTGAAATGTAAAGCTATTCCAATACAACATGTAAGTGACAATAAAAGAACTATTTATCTTTGAGTAAAAAGAGCAGCTGTGAAAACATCGGCTTTTCTCAACAGGGGCTTCTTCCAGGTGAGTTCAAATATTATCCATAAGATATCAGAGCTGAAAATTTATTTTTTTGGGATTTACCAAGTAATTCCTGTGGCTATTATTTATTATTTTTAGACATGCTTGAGTTTTTAGATTTTTTTTTCTTAAAGGCTGACAAATTTCAACCTCTGTTAAACTGAAAAAGGAAAGCTCATGTATGGGGTTTGTTGGCTTTTTTTTTTTTTTAATATTATGCAGAATATCTCAAGAAGAAATTCTATAAAACCATCATTGCACCATTTCTTTGAGCTTTGCTAAAAATCCTAAAAATCCTCTTAAGTGCAATCAAGTTGTAAATGTATGAAAAAGACAAGTTTTATAAAGATTACATTATGTCCAAGTGTTTTCCTTTTAATAAAAGCTCAGTGTCATGGAACAAGAAGTTTGAGCAATTATACCCAATTTTGATATTTATTTTACAGTATCACTTAGAGATTCTGGCTGAAAACTTAACTGTACTAAAAACATGTATCAGTTTACAATAAGGTTTGTTGGCTTAAAAAAAAAATAAAAAAAAACAACAAAAAACAAACCAAAAGCATGACAAAAACCTATGCCCCAATGATCCAAGACAAAAATCCCTGGATATCTGAATAACCATGGTGCACAATACAGGAGAAATGACAGTCGTTCATAAACTGGGCTTCAAAAACAGTCCAGTCTGACTTTTCGAAACCATTGAGCACAGATAATCCCCACAGAAGTGAAATAAAAAAAATACATAATTTTTTCAAAATTAGCACACAGGGGTCTGTTCAGTTATTTTCAAACAGCAGGAATGAGTACAAACTACCATCAGTATTCTATATTCAGTTAAGTATCATAATTAAAAAAAAAATCATTACTCTCTAAAGATAGTGATTTATCTTACACTTTGGCCTGATCCTGCTTTGTACTCTGAGTAGTTGTTGCTCCTTTCATTTATGTACTTAAGTTTATAATTTTTATTACCATATAGTGTGCCACATTAACTTTCCTTAATACTATAGGTTGCTCATTCTTTTCTATTCAGAAATATCTTGTTGACACTAGATTTTGGCTCAGAGGCCTAAAGAGTTTTACTTTTCTTTCTCCCAGTTTTCTAACCACACTGTGAAGAAGAGATGGGATGTAACTGAATGCCACCTGGCTTTTGAATGTCTCCAAAGCTTTTATCTGTTCATCCAGATGGCTCAATTTGCATTGACAGTTTTTGTGGCCACTTCAATTAGCTTAAGCTGCTTCATGGTGCATCCAATTATCTCAGTATGCATTCTAAAAGAACCTCAAATTCAAGAGCAGATTTTAAATGCTGGAAGGAAAAAAAAATCTCACACAAAGAAAAAAAAAATCAAAATCCCCAGTTGTACCCAAAATTTTTAATATGCCTTGATAAATTTCCAGCCCTGTAGGCTATACAATGTTAGATGACTTTGTAATACAGTTATATTATTCTATTCTATTCTATTCTATTCTATTCTATTCTATTCTATTCTATTCTATTCTATTCTATTCTATTCTATTCTATTCTTATTCTATTCTATTGTTATATATGTGTATATGTATATAAAACTTGCTGTGGTACAGAAAAGATAATTCATCTTTTTGATGTTTTTCTTGCTTGTTTTTTCTTCTTCCCTTTAGACTGTAGCACATCCGGCATTCTAAAAAACAATATTACATATAGGAAATGGTTATGTAAATACCCATATGGAGTGAATTTTACTTTGGGGAAGTTACTGTAAAAAGATTAATTCTAGATCAATTTTTCCTAATATAGAGGAGATTATTGCTTGACTGTGGTGAAATATATTTGCTTCCTAAAGTTCAAAGAAAACACACTGGAATTTTTAAATTATATTTTGAAGATTAACCCAATTCCAAATATTTAATGAAATAAATTTTGTGTGTAGTAGGAAAATAGTCTTCGTTATTCTTGTCTTAGAAAATAAAATAACATAAGGCTTTGGGCCAGATTGGTCAGGAAGACAGTATTTGATTTTTAATATGATCAAAAAAATGTTTTTTGGTGTGTCCCATGTAATCAATTTGTCATAAGCCTGACATTGCCCCATCTACATTTGCCAATATTGACTAATATGGCACTTGTTACACTTTTTCAAACTTACACCATGTCAAATCTGCTGCAAATATGTAACTGATCTGTATCACAAGTCCAAAACATCCTAGAGACTTCCGGTTTACCAAAACACGTTCCAATGCACCAATTTTGTGAGCTATCTAGAGGTTTCTCCTGGAATTCTGATCAATCACTAGATAGAGATTCCTGCTCAAAATTTTAGTTTACCACCCAAATTGCTAGAGGTGAAATGTTGCAGTGTGACTTCAGTGTATCATCCCACAATCTCCACTTCATTGTCTTATTTAACTACATTTCTCCATTAAATTCATCTTAACTGTGGAGGTGCTACTTGAAGTTTTAATGAAACTATACTGTTGCTTTTGTATTCATAAACAATTGGAACAGTAGAATGGAGAAATGTAAATGAAGTGGGGAGAAGAGATAGTATAGTCAAATTATTTTAACTTTATTCTGGTTTAAGAACAAAAAATAGCAGTAAAACACAACTTAAGTGGAAGGAAATAGTCTGATTTGTGATCTGATTGAGCTGAAACTGGGTTCCACTGCCTTAAAGTATTTCTTTTTGTGGGTTTGTTTGGTTTTTATCAGCCATGACTGTGCCTGCTTTTTACCCACATAAAATGAATGACATTAAATAATGAACAGAAATTGCTTAAAAATTAAAGTGGGGAAAAAGAATAGCTTACATTCATAAGAGTAAGGAACAAACAACTTGACTAGTATTTACTCCTCTGTTGTTACAAAGGACATTTCACATCCCTCCAGTAATACTGTGTCATGTTTTAGTTTGCGATGAATTTGACCAAACTCCCTGACCAACAGTCTCCACTAGAAGGTGTCATCTCCTTAGTCATGTCTGTGTGACTATTGATGTATATGTAAGCCCTTATTGAGACCTGCTAAGATATTGTATTGCCCCAGCTTCTGGTACAGAAATCATTGAGAGAATGATTATTTTTCAGGAGAAGCCTAATGTGACAGGGCTTAGCTTAACTAATACAGTTATATGATTTTACCAGAGGTTTCTTTTAGTGATCACATTTCCTTTTAGGTATCAAGTTTTAAAGCCCTGCCATACTCTTTAAAGGACGCACAGCTAGTTGAAAAGTGCCCAAAGGAGGGTCACAGAGACAGTGAAGGGACTTGAGGGGAAGCTGTATGAGGAGTGTCTGAGGTCTCTTGGTCTGTTCAGCCTGGAGGACACTGAGGGGAGAATTTACCGTGGCCTGAACATTCTTGTAAGTGGCAGATGAGGGGTAGAGATTGATCTCATGTCCGGTGACCAGTGGCAGGACCCAAGGAAATGGCCTGAAGCTGAGTCAGGGGAGGTTTAGGTTGGATATCAGGATAAAGCTCTTCACCCAGAGGATAGCTGAGAACTGGAACAAGCTCCCTGGGAAGTGGTCAGCATCAAGCTTGACGGAGTTCACAGAGCATTTGGGCACTGCTCTCAGGCATGTTAAAGCAACCTACTACATTTAATAAAAATATATTCCTACTTAGCAGATCAGAGAACAAAACCTGTTCCATAGATTTACAGAAAAAATGTGTGACAGCTTTAATCCCTTTTTAATGTGTAAGCACACAACAAAAAACAAATAATGCAATTTGAAAGATCATGCAATGAAAATGAGTTAAGCAAAGTTACTGGATGTTTTGTTGCCACAGGCTGCTAACACAATTACTCTGGTTCATTGCATGCTCAGAAACTTGTTGAGCAGTGGGAATTTGAACATGTGTCTGAGCCTTCTGTACAATTATTTTCTGTCTCACATTGCTGATTGATTCTGACTAAGCAGTTTTCCTTTCTGTTATTAGCCATGTGCAGCAGTACATGTTCATTCTTCTGTGTTTTCTCTGTTACATTCCTTATTCCTCAGATTTCTTTTCATCTTTCGAGGTCCTCACTTTCTCTTCCTAAAATTCCTGTTTTTTACAGTGTATTGGCCCCAGCAACAAACAAAAGAAGTCCACCACTTACATAGCCAAATTGGAAAAAATCCCAGAATAAAGAAAACATTAAATAGAGCAGAAAAAAAGTCACCATATGGATGCTATTGGTGCAGAAGGAGAATAGCCAAGTGTACTGTAGAAATTCCCACTCGGAAGATACAGGGAAGCAGTGTTTGTTTAGCTCGCACTGCTGCCAATCCAAAGGACTATCATGACCTGTAAAATAAACTCAGGAGGTGGAAGGATTGTCTCATAAAGGGAAGCACAAATATTGTGAATGCAGTTTTCATTATGACCAAATGTACATGAAGAATGAATTAAAAGTTTGGAGAATCCCTCTCAGTGCTACCATATGTGAAAGAACGAATCAGCCCAAGATCCAGCTAACTCAAGGTTATGAGGCACCTCTAGTGACAGACATCTTCAATCTCAGAAGAAGTTGTAGAGCCAACAGCTGGTACAAAGGCAAAAATCATATCAATTTGGACTGGAAGAGAGACCCATATATTTGAAAACCAATTAACCATCATTAACTACCATCTGACTAGCCATCATTAATCGTATTTTAATAATACTGGTACATTTGCATCTCTGCGGGGATCACATTGAGATCATATAGGCTCCATACTGAACTTCCTGGTGAATATGTAATGATCTCTGAAAAATCACAGTAAATTGCATCTTGGGGATATCACATTAGGTCTATAAGAGGATGGAAGAATGAATGAGGTATGAATCCATGAAGACAACAGATGCTGTACTCCAGTGAGGAAAGAGCCTGAACTTTCATTTCAAAAATTGTGAAAGAAAATCATCCAGAGAAAAGAAATCAGAACAGTCTGTATGTAAAGCCAACAGTCGCAGAAGGAAAACTTAATCTTTGCCTACAGTTTAGCTGGGAGATTACAGTAGAATTGACTCATTATCAAGTCTCTCTTCTCTATTGAGTCAAAGTTTATTGAGGTCTCAGAAGTTGGTGGAAGATACAATTTTGGTCCTTTCAAAATACATTTGCACTTTTAGCTCAAACACTGAATTTAAGAATGTGTGTTTCTTCCGCAGTATTCTTGTTTTATAACCTAGGTTTTTTGTAAATTGGCTGTGAAAAAGATTCAAAGGAATATTTTGAATTTGAACACTTGTTACACTAATTGGGGATACACATACATATTCTGTTTTTTGGTTTTTTCACAACTTCAAAACTGGCTTCTGATATTAAGTAACACCTCAATGTCTGCTGCTGATCTAATACCTGAGCATGATCCTCAAAAAATGTTTCACCTTTTTTTGATGAAGATCAAATAAATATCTCACTTTCTCAGTCTTTTCTTTCTCAAAGAAGTAGAAGTGGTTTGTGTAAGTACAAAATTACTGCAGATCATAAAATAGTGGCAAAAATTATCCTTTTTTAAAGCTTTTAATGATCAAAACTAAATGCAAACTGGTAAAAAAAATCCTTAATATGGATTCTAGCACTGATGACTGCATTCTGTTTTCTCATTAATTGTAAGACTACAAAAATATCCACAGAGAAATGTTAAGTCCAAAATTATTCACAAGCATTTGTGCATTGTCCCATTTGCCTCACAGGACCCCATAGTCCACAAATCATTCCTTTTGAGCAAAGACAAGCCTGAAACCACTTACGTACTGTCCCAAAGATCAGGCATTAAATGGAAACGGAACACTTTAAAATTCAGTTTGATGAAAGCATATGGACAATATATTTCAGTCTTGGGTACTGAAAGACCTCAGCTTTGAGGATATTTCTTAAAATTTGAGCATGTATCATTTACATTCTTGTATACATCATTGTATACAAGAAGATGCACGTAAACAATTCAGCTAAAGGAAGCAGCATAAGGAATTACTCAGTACTGAGGTAAATTTTTTGATAGGAAGTGCATATAACTAGTGTATGGGTAGACAAAAAAGCACAATTCAGATTGCATTAATTCTGCATGCCAAATGCAGAACAGTTTCAAATTTGCTTTATTTTTGGTTTATATTTCGGCTGTTTCAATACAAGACAGCAGTTAGGACATGTCTGTACTAGAATCTGTGCCAATGACAGCCCTCATAATCCAGCTATATAATGAAGTTAGGACATTTTAATAGGTTACATAAATAGTGACCACTATACATAATTTCTGCAACTGTTGTTAGTGAACTGTATAAAATTGTAATTTAACCCTCTTTTCCTGAAGTTTATTACTCCATTTAACTTCATCTTTGCCCCAGTTTCAAGTAAATCAAGTATAGTAGTATCAATTCCATACCAACTATGTAAAAAATTTGTTTCTGAAATTTTTTTAACTTTAAAATTAATTTCTGTTATTCTAGAAATAATCATTCCCTTGCCTGGAGATACGCTAAAATCTTAAAACTTGAGTAGTTCTAAGTCTTTCTGAAGTTTTGTAGGGAAATTCACTGTGGCTGCTTTGGCATTCTGAATTAAATAAATGCCAATCACTATTTGAGGAAGTTTATTTTACCCACTTCCTTTATGTCAGCTGGAACTCAAGAAACCCAAAGGTTCTTTGAAAAATGAGATTTAGAAGCTGTTCCAGTTTAAATGGTTCTGGGCTAATGTTCTTTTATTATTTCAGTCAAGAATGGTAATAATTAAACATCCATATTAAATCTGTAACAATTGTGCTATCAGAAATGTGGTTGAAATTTCAACTGAAAATGTTATTCCTTTGAATAATGTAAACTTTACTGATTGAAAAAAATATTTTTTAAAAATTTAATATATTTCTAAACATGTCTATAATTGAAATATACAGCATACTTCCCCAAGTCTATTTTTATCAGACTATATTGATTCAAATAACTTCTTTCAAAATAAGGGTTGAAGATTAAAACAAAAACAATCAAACAAAACCAAAAAAAAAAAAAACCCAAAAAAACCCCAAAACCAAAAAAACACCAAAACAACAAACCAAAAAACTTTCAATATTTTGAAACCATTTCTGATTTTCTGAAAAACAATTTCTTATGTTTAATGGCAAAGTGGAGATATTAAATCTTTAACCAAATTTAAATGTGCATTAAACATATTGAGACAAAATTCAGTATCTGTAATTGTAATTCAGTGCATATGGATCACTAATAAAAGTGTTACAACATTTGTTTTGTCTTTCTTAATTCCATCCATTAAGTGTTTTTCATCATGAAAAAAGTTCCTGAGAGCAATAATAGAAGAAATTACATCCCAGGCAAGGTTTCTGCTTGTTTATGAGCTTTTTTGAGGAAAGAAGTGGGGGGTTGATGTCCTGAAGGTGTATATCTAAAAGTCAGGTAGTAAAACAGAAGAGAATTTTTCACTGTCTGATATCAGAGTTAAACAGGATGTGGCTGTGGATTCAGACTGGAAAACAGAGCATGGGCTGCTGTAGCTCCTGCTTCCAGGGCTGTACAAAAACTACTGCTCACTGTCATTCAGTTTCCAGCCACGGTAACCACAGGTTAGGACAGATTTTCAGAACTCAGCAACTGGGGAAGTCTCTCTCTCTGTACTCAGCAAACAATGGAAGATGAGCATCCCACCTGTTGTCTTCATCCTCAAGAGAAAGGAGTTTTCTACCTGGATTCAGAGTATTCAGAACCAGGCATGGGGCTCAGGAAGATCAACAAGCCCAAATCATAAACAAATATCCAGAACAGACTGTGGGAGGCTTTTGCCTTTTCTGGTAATGCTACCACAATCTCTCACATAGAATATTTAATGTTAATCATCCAACCTGAAAAAAGAAAAAGCAAGGAGAAAGAGATCCAAAAATATAAAGTAGGCTATAGTTGCTACAATTCTGCCAGAGAAACATGTCTAAGACATCTGGACATGAAGAAATAACATATTAAACTTTATTTTAGCTCCAAGAGAAAAATCAAACAAAAAATTGTGACTGCAGCAAAAATTCCTGAGTAGAAGTAAAGAGGTGATATTATTTTTATAATCTTATATTTCAAGTTCAGTGAATGAAAATTTAAGTGCAATGTTCATCGTGTTTGTATTATTGCTTGGAATCATGCAACAGGCTCACAGAGACACTGTAAACACTGATAGGGAGCAAGGTTCACAGCTTCTTACCAAGTGGTGTAACTGAACAACCTCCCAAACAAACTCATATTAAATTGGCTGAAGCCAGGTCTCTGATGAGACACAAAAGCAAGGTTTTAGGTTCCACAAAGAGCACTGACACAGCTCAAAAAAATCCTCCAGTGTGCTAAAGAAATGGAGATAAGGACAGTGTAAAGGTTTTATTAGTTTTCAAAAAACATAACTTTTCTGGTACTATCAAAATGAATTATTTGAGAAATTATATTCTGTAATGAATTTGGTACAAGCAAAAAATACAGTGGCCGTCCATCTTCCACTTTATAATGTTAAGAATTCTGGGAATTCTAGTAGAATCTCCTGGGGATGTCAGAAGGGCAAATTTAGTTACCATGAGTTCTCTTTCAGTAAGAAATCTCACACTTTTATCCTTTATTTCTACTTAACATCAATACATACACAGACAAAAAGATTTTTCTTGACTTTTGAAAAGCATTTAAAATGCATATTTGCTTCTAAGCAGTGGATTACTCATAAGTCATATCTTTGTCTCTGTCGGTGCCTTTTCCACAGCCCAGAGATGCCAGCCTGCAGCCCACAATTCAGTAGTCAGCAGCCCACAGTCCAGCAGTTGGTGGCCCAGTAGACAGTGACCCAGAAGTGCAGTCTAAAAAATATCTCTTTGGGTAAGATATTAAATTAATAATTGCAATCCTTCTTTAGAGTTTTGCAGGCTTAGGGAAAAAAAAATGTTTGGTGGCTGGTTTTGGTGCTTGTTTTTTTCCTGCTCTTTTTAAAAGTCATGTTTCATTTTGAATAAAAGTATCCTATGGTCTGTATTAGGAATACAGATACATTCTTACAATAAATCTTTCTGGCTTGACAATCTCTGCTTATAGAAATAAAGTACAGCATTTAACATCCACTTCTTTCTTTTGACACTTGTAAACCTTTGATCTATTAGTTCATGCATTAATGCAACAAAAGATATTAGTTTCTAGATATGTGCAGCTTAACTTTCTCCTTTATTATTCATTAAATTTCATTTTCCTTCCACCCAGCCAGTCTCTTTTCTTGATTATGTTGGACTCCTGCAGTGCTGTGAAAATGTTAACACAAAAAAATATGTCATTGCATGACTAATATTTTGTAATTCATTGAAAACATTTTATATGATCTATGATTTTCTACAGTTCAACTACAGGTTCTTATGAAATGAAACCTACACTCTGAAGGCATAAGACAGAGGAATGATAGACCATTTCCCTTCAGAAATCTATATTTAAAATTCTGGTGGAAATTGTTGCTCACAGTTGCATTTGTCTGTTTCTGAAAAAGAGGAAACAGAAGCAAATTTGAATCTACCTATTCACCAAAGACTTTGAGATCTCTGTCCTGAATGATAGTAATCAGAAACATATGTAGGATAAACACAAAGGGCAATTTGTGACCAAGTGTTCAATAAAAAAAAGCAACTCAAAAGATCAACTTTCATGATTCATGCCACTGTGTGTACAAAATTCCCTTAAGTAGCCATCCTTAGTATAGTATATCCTGAAAATACCTTTTTTTTTAATTTTACAAGTAAAATAATCCCATAATTTTTCTTCTCTGTCTTTCTTCTTCAGCAGGTCTAGACAAGCCAGTATCAGATTTTCCCAGTTACTCTAAGAAAATCACTTAAGAAATAAATAGTGGGCAAGTATTATAAAAACTTTTTCATGATGAGTGCAAGGTACATAACTTGTAATTGAACCTTTCCAGGTCACTTCTGTTTGTACCTCTCCTGGCTGTCAATAGTATGGAGTACCAAAGTGTTGCAAGCACCTTGCACCAATCAAGTGAGTATCTAATGTGACCTAAAATGGGAATAATTTTGTCTTTGTCATTTGCACTGTTTATTTCCTCTTGTCTCTAATGCAATTTTGTGGAAATTTTTAGTGGAAATTTCTGGTGACAGCTAAACAGACTGGTTTGGGTGTCTGATCTCCTGCAGTTGGTTACCTCACTCCCCTATAACGCCAAAGAGAGCAGTTATTGAGTTATTTCTTTGTGTTTATGTCTGCCAGGAGTTTTTCCAAAGATAAAGTGTATTTAAAGAAAATTTCTAGATATTCAGAAAAATCTTAAAAAAAAGATGCCTTATGATGGAAGCCAAACAGAAATGCAAATCCTGTCTTCTAAAATGATGGAGTAATCAGAGTCACCAGAGGTTTGGATCAAGCAGGGGTCTTGTTGAAACAGGTGACTGACCAAAACTGACTCTCAGGCTACTTTGCTAAAATGTGACTTACTCGAACTACGTTAATTGGTGGTGAAAATCGGGGCTGTGAGGCACTGTAGGAATGGATGACAATCAGGGTGATGCAGGGAAACTGCAGAGTTTTGTAGCTCCCATAAAATACTATGGGAACGGCTTGTTTAATAAAAATTTTGCATTAGCAGTCTTCCCAAATCCCTGGGTAAATATAATCTCACTGTCTGGAGCTACTGTCCTGAGTCCTGAGCTCAGGAACTTGCCACTGTTGAGGGTCAGTACTTAACCACAGTCCAGAGGAGGATACATTACTGGAGGCAGACTTGTTCAGCTGGTTACTTTCTGCATGTCTGCAAAGACTCCTTCTTCTTGGCCAGTGTCAGCCTGTAAATGACAGCATTTACTGCTGATAGCCTGTGTTTGGGTATGTACAAAGTATGAGGGAATCACATTTGCTGTGATGGTGGTGTGCTGTATTATTCTTTTTCATGGAGATACACAGAAAGCGGCTGGATAGCCCAAGGTGTACTGAAGTTATATTTGGTCCAACCAGACACTGCTTTGGAAAATCAGGCAGCTACAAAACAAATGTTGTAGCCTGAACAATCCAGCCTAGTGGGAAAGTGATCTTTCTCTGATCAGTTTTATTGAGTCCAGAATAAAGGTCATGTTTACCTCATAATGTCTGCCATTTCAAGATAAGCAGCAAACAGAGGATTTTCTTAATTAGGGCAATAATATTTTTTTCTGCTATCATTACACCTTCTCTTTTTGTTTGTCCAGAATTATTGGAAGACTTTTCTTTATGTAGCTGGATTTTTTTTTTGTTGCTGTTTTGGTTTTCTTTCCCAGTTTAATTTAACTGGAAAATCCTTCTTTAAAGGTTGTCACTATGAAACACTCATAAGAGAAGCAAGTCTGCATCCCTGAGTCAAAGCAAATAATGAAACACAGCTTTCTCTTGAGAGCACAGTGCAAAACAAAACACGTTTTATAAAATAATATTTGTTTCATTCAGATTCTGTCTGTCTTGGGGAGACAATCCTGATCTGACTGCCTGTTAAAAAGAAAAAAATCCAAAGAAACTGGCAGAAAAGTAAAAGGACAAAAACCCCACACTTTAGATGTAGTCTGAGTGAGTCAGGTGGAAGAACAGTGTGCTGGTTTGAGATTGATTGACATTTTGGTGGGCAGGAAAATAGCCACCCCTGGAAGTGAGGTGGGCCTGTGGATTTCCCATGAGCCCAGTGCAACTCCAATTGTGGGC
Organism: Bombycilla garrulus; assembly: GCA_013400315.1. Classification (NCBI taxonomy): domain Eukaryota; kingdom Metazoa; phylum Chordata; class Aves; order Passeriformes; family Bombycillidae; genus Bombycilla; species Bombycilla garrulus. The sequence continues at coordinate 1,298,806 of VXBU01010197.1, read as the reverse complement.
CAAATTTAAAGACAGACAGGGAAATGAGCCAATCAAAAGTGAAATTCGTCTCAGTAGGATATACATTTGCACAGGACTGCCCGGGAATCTCTCTCTTTGGTTTCCAGCCTTGAACAGGTACAGAGCTGCGGGCCATGCCCTCGGCCCGGCTTCCCCCCCCTCCCCAAGGCCACAGAGGCCTGCGGGAGGGGAAAGGCCGGGCCGGGCCGTGCCGGGAGCCGCTCCTTAGGGAGATATCCCGGCCGGTGGTGGGGAGGATGGAAAGGAAGAGCGATGCCCCGTGCCCTGGCCCAGTTTTCCCCCAGCGTCCAGTGGGGGGGAGATTGGGTCCTGCCGGGCCAGGCTGGGAGAGAGAGAAACCCCCCCTCCCAGAGGGAACCATCCCGGCAGGGAGCAGGGGGGGAACGGAGGACAGGCTGGCCCCAGGCTGGCAGAGAAGAATTTCTTCCCCTCTTCCCAG
>VXBU01010197.1:1244445-1288001 GCA_013400315.1 Bombycilla garrulus | reverse complement strand
GAAACACACTCTTACATTTAAACTTGCACTGATACATAGTCTATAATATGCTCCAAAAATGGGACAGGAAGTAGGAAGTAGGAAAAAGCACTATTTATTTATTTATTTTATGTGAGGAGATTGACTGGTTTGGTTAGAGGAAAGAGAATGACTTGAAGATTTCCACAGAAAAGAACCAAATCCAAAAGCCTTTTATTAAAAAAATGTTTGAAAGCCTTCAGTTATTTTTTTTTTTGGATGAGTTATATTTATACTTTGCTATATGCAGGAACTCAGGTTTCAGGCTGCCAAGAGCACAGGATGGGATCATGTGGTTATTGGCTGGTCTACCCTTCAGTACAACAAAGTCGTTATTGATGCTTTTACTTTTGAAATGGTTCAGTGTATCCGCATCAACCAGCACTGGTTTGTGTAAATGGTTCTGTCTGCCCACACACGCCACTCACAAAATTCCAGACACTGCTCCTCCCTTTCTGACGTGGCCCTCCTGAGCCCGGCTAGCTCTGAGCCACCACACTATGGTCCAGAAGGGCCATGCTGAGTGTGGGGAACTGTCACTGCAGGTGATGTGTCACTGACAGAACCTTAGAGCTTTGGCGCTATGGAGGCAGACCGCTGTCAAGGGAGAGACGATGGGGAGAGAGGAGGCTCTTCTGCTCTCAGGTTTCAAAACCAGAACATATCGCTATNGAAGGTCTGGAAGGAGGGGCAGGGTTTGGGTGATGGATGGGGAAGGTACTGGAATAAGGGGAGGAGACGCTTTGAAGGGCGGTTTAGGGGAGGGTACAATTGAGGAAGAAACCATTGCAAGCAAATGGGGAGGGGGAACATAGGAACAAAGTACAACAATATAATTAACAATGAAATCAGGAAAAAACATGCGCCGCAACACCTTTCTACACTGTGCCTGGTATTATTCAGAATATTGCATTTTTAATAGCTTTTTAAGGAATAAAATTCTATTGTGTTCTGTTTCTCTTAAGTATTATGTTTGCAAATAATTGTGATGATTCTAAACATAAGTTGAAAAAATTTCAAAAGGCATCCAATGTAGAAGAACATACTCTTATCAATTTTTTTCTCTGAGTTTGACAACTTCTTAGACATTTTATTTATGATTTGGGAGGTGGTGGTTCATCTCTCTGCTTTGCTGCAAAAATATTTGTATTATTTAGGCAAGTTAGTTAGGTATGGTGAAAAAATGAATATACAACTATTAATATAATTTGAAAGAATATAAAGAAATTAAAATGAAGTGAGAATAATTATGTAAAACATAGTAATATATCTTATATTGTCACAAATATAATATTGTAGCAGTTACCAATATATACCATGTTATAGTGAAGAGTATGTTATAAGACAAAATAAAGATTAGCACTGAGAAGCTATGTGAGTACTAAACTCTAAAAAAATTATTAGTAATCAAATAAGTTGCATCTTTCAGAGTTAACTGCCTCAAAGCCAACTGAGTTCTTAAGAAAGCTGCATTGTAGTCCATAGTTTGAATTGCAATCTTTGCTACCTGTTGAAACAGCTATTGAAGGGCAGGCACTGTGAGCCCACACTGAGCAAACTGGTTGATCTAACAAAGTTCTATTTCTGTTTAATCCTGCTTTTCAAATGATAGAGAAGCTCTGCTGCAACTGGAAAGCCTGCTCATTGAAATAACAATTCCTGGACTAAGCACTGCCAGAGAGGTTGAATGAGTGTGAAATATTGGCACATCCTATATCTAGACTCTAAGGACAGGATTCATTTCTCCAGATGTAGACAACTCGAGTTGTTCTGCTAAGCTGCCTTCTGGCTAATGAAAGACACAGGCATGACCATCTCACGCCCTAATAATTTTCTACAACTTCTAGGCCCTCTTCTCTCTGCTGTCTTTGAGGGGTAATACCAGGCTCAGACAGAAAACCTACATTTTAGGTACTTAGAGTGGAAATAATGAAATCCCATGTTCTCCTTGCTTTCAGATCAGAAAGGACAACTGGAACCTACTGCAAATCAGTTCGTAACTGCCCTTCACAGAGCTTAAAAAAATCACAGTTTGTGTATTTGTGCTAATGAGATCTCATGAAAAAGACTCTCAGATGCTTTAACTGATGCTCTTGGGATAGTCTAAGTAGCAGAAATCTTACTAGAGAATAACAGCAATAACGTGTCTCTAGAAATGCTACTTGCTGCCTCTTGTGTATCTCATTTCAACATTGCGTGATAAGTCAGTGTTGCAACCCTTGTAGCATCTGTTTTACCTGAAGCTATCATAATACTTTGTGACAATGGCTTCAGTTCATGGGGACTGAGAATACATCTTCCTATTTTATCTGAAGCATCATGAACTTGGAATCACTGCTGTCCTAGAGAAAATCCTCCAGGGCAGCTGGAGGGAGGTCATGCAGCCTCTCCTGTGTGTTTCTGTCCAACAGCACGTGTCTGCAGGCTGTAGAAAGACTGCCGAGGCTAGCAAACTAACTCCATCCTTCCAGGCTTTATCCAGATCTTTGGCCAAATGAAGACATGTCAGCTGATCTATAAAGCAAAATTCATTACCCTGAATTATTTTTTTTTTTTTTTTTGCCAAAAGAGGTTCAACAGTTTAATATTTTTTAAATCTGTGCTAGACTTCAGAGTCTTTATTTTGCCTGAAATTAGTTTGTTCAGAGGGCAGTTCTGTGGAATATATAAAGAACTGAAGACATAAGCGAGTGGGAAGAGGGAGAAACAAGAGTCTTTTCAAGAAGTGTAGGTTGAATTGAAGGGCAAGATAGTAAATTTTTACTAACTAGTCACTCAGCAATACTCTCTGCAATTCTTTTACACTTATTTTCAGCTAGATAGGAAAATCAGCAGTGGTTCTGGCAACAAAATATCTCAGAAGGATCCCTCAGTGAAAAATTCATTCCAGCTTAATCCTGTTCTCACTGGCGTCAGTGTCAGACTGCTGCAGGACTGCAGGGAGGTGATAGGATGGGTTTGTTATGCAGATAGCTATGCCATTAACATCTTCAAAACATAAGCTCTCCTTGTAAAGGGAAACCCTACTGAAGGAAAAGTGGCTGAGTTCTGTTCATTTCAAATAATACAAGGTTTTCTTCCATCTGTCTCCACTGACTTACTTAATCTGTGTGAATTTTCTGTCCTTTATAGAGATGTGAAGGCAGCAATTTTGGTTTATCTTAAATTTAATGTTATCCTTTAAGCTTTGAAATACCTTTGAAAATCTGTACCAAAGTAGAAACACAGGGAAAGTTCTGATTGAATAGTTCTGATTCTTGAAACAAGCACAAACAAGAAAATCCTGATTTCAAAGACAAACCTGTTCTGCAACATTTTCCTGATAAGGAGCTAAGTTTTTCGTGTTTCCATTGAATTTCAGTTGAGTTCTTTTTGGCTGCATTTAGTAAGTTTTGGACCTGTGTTTGTTTTTAAATAATGTGTTGAATGCCTTTTGGTTACTTCTGTAGGTATTAAAGGAATGCTAATAATGAAGAGTAATGATAATTATTTGCTGTTCCCTGGAAAGGTTCAGGAAGATAATTTTGTTGAAAAGAGCTGTAAATAAGTCTCTAAGAATAACAGCCAGGATCCAGAATATGCCTGGGGACTGTGTCATAGGAGTAACATTTTCCACAAACTCATCAGTGAGGTTCTAATAGCTGTTTTCTGTTTAGCAGAACACTGCTCCTCTGTCTTTCAAAATTATTTCAGCTTTCACTAAGCCTGACATTTTGCTCCTTTTTATTTTATTATCAGACTGAAACTGTATTTTATTTTCTACATTATGAAACACTGTCATTTAGAATCGGAACTGGATCCCTGTTTTCTCCAAAATAAAACCCACTTATGAAGTTCTATGTGTGTATATAACAGCTAAGTTATTTCTTGACCCCAGGGGTGAAAAGTTTTCCAGAGCCTCAATGCAACATGCAAATTAGAATCAGTTCCTGAAAACCAAAACTACTATCTACGGATACCTAAATCATTTTGTTCTGTATATTAAGCCTATCAAGAGCATACAGGCTGAGCTCGATCTAAATTTGATTTTCAGCCATGGCTGGCTTCAATATAGTTGTAGGGAGGGATGCTCTGTTTCAGTGCAAGGTATTTCTTTCTCCCTCATCTGAATTGTAGAAGCATTTGGTCACCTACAAAGTGACCATTTGCTGTTTTGAAAGTTGGTTCTGTTCTTAAATGCTATTAATAACTCCAGAGTTATGTGAGGGTCCTGAAAATGGAAATTATCTATTTGGTCACCTTTCACTTGGAAATGTAGTCTCAGGATTTTGTAGAGGATGCTTCATGTTTTGGAGGGAAAAGTCTTATTATTCTGGAAATTAAACTGTTTTAAACAAGTATTGGCAGTGTCAGTCTCCAAAAATATTACTGTCAACACATGAAAACCAAGGCAATTTGTTCTGTACAAAAATTCATGGAAGAGCTTGAGAGCAAATTATAAAGGAAGTAGACATCCTTCTCCCTTATACACTATCTTTCAGCAGTCTTTTGAATTCACAAAGAACTCTAAGAATTCTTTCAGGTTTTCTGCCACATAAGCTTCTCTAAAGTGCCTGAAAATATCTCCTTTTTCTTATTTCATAAGTCTATGGATAAATTAAGTGGATGGAATAGTGGTTTTGCTTGATTGGATTTTAGACATTTGTTTCAAGTCCCAAGAGGAATATACTTCTTTTACACACTATAATCTTTTAGTACTTTTCCCCCTGAATATTGGCAGCAAATTCAAGCTGTTCCTCCAAAGCAGTACTAAGAAAATATGCTTTGTATCAGTTCTGGCTGCTACTTTCTGTGTCAATTGAAGAGATGTTCCATTGGAATGTTTTAATTACTATCTACAGATAGCCTGGACAGAAACTTGTGACACAAAAATGTGAAAGCCTGATCTGATTTCTACCAAAATCTTTGGGCTACTGTGTTAAAGGCTGTAATATTCTCTTGACTGTTATGCTTCATTCTTACTGACACTAGTTAAGCTCCCATTTGCTGAGCATGCTGTGCAGTATATTGAAATGAGTAGAGGATTCATATTGACATCACAGGATTAAGTCTCATTAATGTGCAACCAGTTATTTTCAATGCAAGTATAGCAACTAGCAATCTTATCAGAAAAGATATTACATTGCACAAAATATTTTTTGGTGTCTGAAAACATTAAACAGGCAACTTATTTACAAAGTATCTGGAACTGCAATTTCTGTACTTAATGGTACAATATTTTTTAAATTCCATAATAAAATTTTATAGAAAATAAACACAGAAATTGTGTTTATAATTGAAATATTAAAAAAAATAAGTCAGACCAGACTATCACTAAAAAATGAACACGTTGTTAAGACAAAGTTCATATGTTAGTTTTTTGCCAAATTCTTCAGGGGGAATTCCTAGCTTTGAACTTTCTTCCCCATTTTAACCTGTCAAGATGAATTCCAGAGATATAAGCAAGCATAATTTGAAGTGAAATTTCTTTTGCACTGTGAAGTTACACTCCTTATCAATGTGAGTCTGAAAATTAGTCATATCAGGAACATTTGCTCAAATGTAAAAATACTTCATTACCACATCATTAAAATGAATAAATTCAGAGCAATTATAAACTAGTTTTGCAAAGCACCATAGACTCCTTTAGGTTAATCATATGAAGCTCTGTTTCAAACGACCTTCAAATAATATTTATCCATGTCCCATCCTGCTGAAATACCAGAAAAACCTTATATTCTCAACAAGTCATTTGGTCCATAGGTGTATTGATTCAGGCTGCAATCATATTTGCTTCTTAAGGCATAGTTACATTATTAAATGTGCTGTTGTGTTTCTTAGCCACCAGTAATTGCTGAGTACCTCAAATGTATAGACCAAGTGATGATAATATACCTTACTGTGGTGCTGTGTCACAGAGATACAGCCACGCAGCTTTTGGAGTATGACCTGGATGAAGTCCTTGAATTAGCTTCCATTGCAAAGCAATTTTGGGCTGCAGTGTGAAGTAACTGGAAAGAATAAGAATAAGGATAAGAATAAGAATAAAGAATAAGAGTAAGAATAAGAATAAGAATAAGAATAAGAATAAGAATAAGAATAAGAATAAGAATAAGAATAAGAATAAATCATTATTGTTATTATCAATAGTAATAATAATTTGCTAGGACACAGAAGGAACATAAGGGAAAAATCCATTTCACAACTGGATGCAACTAAAACCTGAGATATGTGATTTGATAACATTTAGAATGTACTCCTAAAATAATATTATATTTTTATTTTTGTTGATTTTTATTTACCAATTCATCTCATCTGCTACAATAAAACTTCCATGAAGATTTTTGAAATCTGAAGGTCTTTAAGTCCTGCAGATCTGATCAAATTTGGCCTAATCTGTTCCAGACTGGGAATAATCCTGCACTTTTAGAATTGCACACATGGATATTGTTACTCAAGACAGACATCCCATGATCTCTTCTTAGTTACAGGAGAGAAATGGGGATCTCCAGGAAGGATTACAATGTTATCCTAAAACAGGTTAAAATCAGCCAGATATCTTGCCCTCTGCATTTGCCTCTTTCTCTCTCTACCACTCTCCAGTCTTAAATCAAATTCTTGTCTCTACAGATTCAGCTTGGAAGCATGCTCTGGCACTTCTAGGATGCCTTTTATCTGATCTGTGTTGATGTCTTCTTCAGAGTGAGATGAACCATGCCCTACAAGTATCTGCTTCCCTCCATTGACTATAAACAAGATCCAAATGACTCCTTCTGTAGGCAGCTACTTTTGGCCCGATGATTGCCATAGCACACATAGCAGGAAGCAGAGTTAGATCATTGCAGAATAATGAACATCCCCAGTGGTTTAAACATCCCCTCTGGGCTATATAACCTCACATTTATTGAAGCTGTTTTCATATACATTAACGGCCAAACCAGCACCAAGATTAAGGGAGAGCAGAGATACCCTAAATCAAATCTCATATTTCTATTTCTGACCAGTCCTGTGATCAGGTCACGTTCATTGAATCCATGCTTCATGAGATTCACATCTGAATTCAGGATAAACTTTAGCCAAACCCACATTTTGTCACAAGATAAATTTAGTGTGGTGTGCCAGACCCAAGTTTGATGGCAAGTCAGCCGTAGAGCCCAAGGATGATTTTGTGCAAGTTTGGCCAAGTTTTAGATAAAAAACTCTAGACAGTAGAGACATAAAATATAAGTTTGTGGTGTTTTGTGAGGTGAGGGAAAACTTTAGGGGAAATCAGACTGTCTTTTCACAGAATTGCTTGTGAAAACTATCAAAGAGCAGTCTAGCCATTACATACTTATTTTCATAATTTGCTAACACTAAGCTGTTAAGGAGGCTTGAGACAATGTAATGAATTACTAGTTTGGGGTTTTTTTTTTGATTTCCCATCCCTCATTAACTTCATCTGTAGTTCTTCAAGCAGCATAAAAGAGAGTAGCATGATCTTCATATTAGGCAGATAGAAAACAGAAGGCATCAGAATGATTCCTTAGGGTAGCAAACAGGCACTGGAAAAATCAGAATTGCAAAACCTGTTTTTTTAAGCTCTAAGCCAGGCTTCTTTACATGAAACAGCACCCCTTACACTGGAAGTAATATAAAGAGTGTGTACATGCATTCAAGCATGTCTAAATCTTCAGGATGTTGACATGACAGCATTTAAATTTCCAGGCTAAATTATACTCCATTTCCATTGCATGGTGTCATAAAAGCTGGTAAAGAATATGTTTTTATGCAGTGCATTGCTTTCAGTGATGTAGTAACTGAATATATTCTTGAAAAACTGTATGGGTTATGAGGCTGAGCAGATGCCAGTGCTGCTAATTGGCCTGAGTTGTTGTTGAATTGCTCTAATCAGTGCTCAATACACTGCATGGCAAAATTTGATGCTGTAGACTACATTTAGGCTACATTTACATAGGCTAAATAATTTTCCTTCATATTACAGGTGTAGACATAGATACAAAGTAATACAGTGCTGTGACTTGACTCTTCGTTTAAGTTGGCAGTGTTCAAAAGGAGAGAGTGAGTGAAACCCCAGCTGAAATTAAGTGTTTAGAAATGAGTAGTTAATGAAAAATAAACAACGGGGCAACTGAGAGAATACTGGTTTAGGCAGGTAGGAAGATGATTACTCTTTGAAGAATGAAATGATTGAAGTAATCATATAATACAGTAATCATATAGTACGAATCATATAGTACAGTAGCAATAAACTCAGAAAATCACCAAGTAAAGGAACAGAACTAAAATAAACTCTCTGTATTTAGGGGGCTCCAAAACTTCAAACTTAACAGCTCAAGAGCTTTGTATTTCCCTTTGAGAGACTGCTGAACTCATTAAAGGGGTTTGAAAAAACTTCTTTAAAGAGCATTTAAAAAATGAGAGCTTGCATATGCCAAGCATTACTCCATGGAGACTTGGAAAGGCCAAGACAGGCTCTGCAGAGCAGCCACCTTGCACTGTGGGTAGTACGTGCTGTGCCCAGGCTGCACACAACCCCTGCACTCAGGGACAGCTGCACCCATCCTGGTGGAAGAGTAATGGGAACGAGGTTGGGCTGGCGCTGTAAGACTGCAATTCTTCCCTGGCTTTCTCTCGTGTGAGACACAGTAAAGCAGCCATGAGACGTTTGCTGCATTTTACCTGTCTGTATGTCCTGAGGCAGCTCAAGGGAAATGAACAGAGCATCTTCCTGTTCACATATGCCACTCCTGTTACAAGGCAGTCATTTAAAAGTCATTCTGTGAAAGGTAATACAAATGCACTGTCTTTAGATTAGGCTGACTTGCACTCCAGGGTTGACTCAAGATTTTGGAACCAAGTGGCTTGAGTATCTTTAACTATACAGTCTGTACAGCTAAAGCTTGAGATGGGACACTCTTTTGGCTTTCCCAGAGCACAGCACACAAACCAAGACACGGGCAGAGGAGGAACAAGGAGTTTACACCTGAATGTGAGCTGTAAAATAAGATCTAAGCTAAAATCATAATGCAGATCTATTCTTACCTCTTCTTTAACACTTTCAGATTTATAAATAACAAAAATTTCAAAATCATAGATTTGTTATACTGAAACTTTAGATACACTTTCATGAGGGTTAAAATGTGATTATTTTATGGAATTCAAAACATATAAACCATATATTTTATATCTTGTTATTATAGAAAAAATATTTTCTTTCTAAGCCAGAGAGCTTTAGAGAGATATAAACTAATGTGTAATCCCTCCTTTTCTCCCTCAACAATGTTGTCCTTAACAGCCTTATTTATTCCCTTCTCCACTTTCTTTAATATTATTTGCTGTATATTGTGCTGTGCAAACCCATCCACCAAAACAACAGCTTTTCTCCACTGAAGTTACTCAGCCATTTCTGCTGCCAAGACTAATGTGTCTAGTTGCCTCACTTACTCAGCTGTACTGCACACAAACACCCATGGAAAGGATACATAATGGTATCAGTGTTTTTCCTGCCAGGTTCATCACTCTCTACTATTTCCTATCCTTTCTGATTTATGGTGATCTTCTACATTACTAGGCTAATGATTGTGTCATTTGCAGTATTGCTGACCTCAGACACTCAAAAGAAATATGTTAGCTCCTGAATGATAATGATCTTGGTTTTAGAAATATGTATTTGCATGATCATGTTTACATATTTTATTTGCCCTCTTCAATTTTACGTGAGACTTAACGGTCAACGTTTAACCATGAGGACTAAGGTGAGGCGGTTTTTTTACATGAAGGCTGAGATCCTTATGTAAAAATATTACGACAGGAGCAAAAATTTGGAGAAAATATCAGATGTCCCAAAATCTGTGATTAAATTAAAATAAAGTACTTATTTGTGTTGAGGAGACATCTGTTTGAATACTAAGATTTTACTCCATCATTATTTATCCTCCAGGATCCTACAACTCTAAGTTCTTTTCTTTGTCTGAGTGCTTTGTCTACTGATTAAGAGATGATTGATACATAAAAGCTGACCTGCTGATGAAGTTCTTCATCTTTGAGGTTGAGGAAGAAATGCCAAGACTATCACCCTTTCAAAGTTATTCTGTACTTTGGCAATTAGATATGAAAGGAAGAGTTCAGTGCAAGATAGAAATTTTTAGCCTATTTTTTACCACATCTGAAAAAAGGAACTTGAAAATGGGCCTACAGAGAGAGAAAAGAGTGTTCCTAGATAAGACTGAAGTTTTTTTCCATGAAAAAAAACCTGTGATGCAGATCTCTGAGAGGAGACTAAGTGTTGGACCTGGACCTGAGATGTGATAGGAAAATTTTGTTTTATCCAGAAAGAATGCATGTAAATTGGAAAACAAATAGCTCACATGCCTGTATCACCATTCTATATAGAGGATTTAATATTGGAAATCAGGTGCTATGGTACTTGCAAGAAGAAATTTGATTTATGGCTTTCATTTTTAATAGTGGAAGGGTGGAAATCTAACAGAGTGCACTCTTGAAAAGGTCTAACTAAAAAGGACAGCCTGGTAAATGTAGCAATATGTAAATATATTGTCTTAATTCCCTCTACCCATCTAAATTATAATCAAAAATTATAATAATAAATTATGGGAATTTAAATTTGGATTTTTCTTTCAACTTTGTCAAACTAATCCCACATATTTCAAATACTTATGATGAATATATGAAATAATACTATCACTAATTTTAGTGGCAATATGCTATGCATTACATAAAATATCTGCAAGTTATAATTTTTTAGGTATAAATTAATAAATATTAGAGGTCAAATCCAAATGGACATATTTCAGTTCTTGGTAAGAAAAAATTACAGGAAAATCAATATACCGTGTTTAATGTGATTTAAAATATTCCGAATACTGTAAAATAATTTTAAGAGATTGTATTTAGGGCCTTGTTACTTTTGCTGCATTATGCAGTGAAGGTTAGTGAGGAAAATCAATGCGGTGCAAAGCCACAGAGTAAATTCTTCCAAATAACGATCAAGTTGTACCATCAGTGAAAGTCCTTAAATTCACCCCTCCTATCAAATTATGCAAAGAAAACATCTGCTTGAACACTAAATGGAGCTCTGGCATGAGAACCTACAGATTATCCTACATGATGAACAGTGAAGTGATTCACAGTAGCAGAAAGGACATCATTATGTAATTTCAAAGAAGAATGGGTAACTGATGTTTTAAATGATGATATGACAAAATGATTAGGTTGAGTGGAGGTAAGCTACTTCCAGTATCTGGCAGTGGAATGCAATTTCAATTCAACAGCAGCTGTGCTCTTGTGAGTACTTGAAAAAGATAAAGATCAAAGGAGGGTGGGTTAGGCTATGGGAATCTTGTAGATAAAATTCCAAATCTGGATGAGCAGCTTCCAGTTGCTCTCAGCTTTTTGACCTCTTTTCTTTCCATCCAAAATACATCTACAAAGATTTTCTGTCTTGCTCTTTTCTTGTTTCCTTACGTATTAAGTTCAAGCTTCTCTTCCTCACTTTAAAACACTTCACAGGTCCACCCCTGTTTGCACCACTGCCCTCCTCACCTCTTCCTCTCTCTGCAATCTGCCAGCTCTCCTTTTCTGAAAGCCCTCCTTGTCTTCCAAAACTACTGAACATTTGCACCTTTATTACTATGCCACCCTGTAGCTCTGGAACAGCCTACTGATTATTCCAGGACAAACAGTTCCTCTGCTGCCTTTAAAACCTTCTTTGAAAATCCCTCACACTTACATTTTGGTATGTCAGGGAACAGACCTTCTTCCCTTCATTCAATGTATAGAGGGATAATTTCTATGTGTAATTCCTGGCAGCCCACAACCACATAGGAAAGAGATAACAAGTCAGAGTTCATGAGTGGAGGTGTACAGGGCAGCAAACTGCCACAGCTCAGGAGTGAAGGCAATTTAAACAAGTGGAGTTAAAACAAGATGAAAGGGTATAGGGACATGCTCTCACTCTTTGTTTCCCTCTTGATTTTATTAGATTTAAACCATGACTTGCTTGGAAGGCAGCATAAAGCACTCTAATCAATATGTGGCATAAAATAGCTTCTATCCATTAATAAATTACACTCTTATAGCACTTTTCATCAGCACATGAGAACATTATAATGTTCCTACTTTGAAGAAGGGGAGATTAAACCACAGAGATGTGAAATCCATTTCCACAGATACATCAGTCCGTATCAGAGAAACAGAAATAAATCCAGGTCCTCTGAATTCCAGCTTTGAGGCCTATCCACTGCAGTATGTGGCCAACTGCCTGGTGTATTCTACTTCTTAGCAAAGCTTTATAACTGTAGTAGGCAAAAAGAGAAGAAAATTCAGTGGTCAGACCATGAAGCCAGTTGTCCTATCAGGCTGGAAGATGTTCAGGAGCTGAGTCATAAGGTTCAGAATAGTCCTCTAAAGTAAAGCACATAAAAGATTTTTTCTTTGCCCCAATCCCCCTTGCTAATTGAATTCATATTTTTATAACATCTGGGTAACCAAATCCCCTAAATGGGTTCTTTCCTCTAAGAATGAAGTGGAAGTCAGAAACATTTCCTCACAAAATGTTAAAAACAAATATCCATCTCTTCAAGGATGAAGAGTCATTATCCCCAGTTAGTGGATCCTGCTCATTGCTTTCTAGTTTGGATGTCTAGATTCAGTAGGAAAATGGTTTTGATTTGAATGCTATTGGAGGCATTAGGAGAAAAATATATTTGGAACATGAGAAAATCAGGTAATGTAGTCACTTGCATTCATTTATGAATTCCTGTAACATGGGCAGAAATCTGAAATGAAAGCACCCATTTTAGACAGCTATAAATAAACTGGAAATGTCGCCCTGCTGACAGAAAGAGCTCATGGGGCTCTTTATTTTTGGTTTGCCACTGCAGAAAAGCTCTTGCCTTTCACATATGCTTTACAATGAAACTGTGTTCAGGCTAGATAGTGTTATAAGGTCAATATATATGTATTTGGAAAAGAAAACTTGTGGAAGACATATGAACAATTTCCTTTGTTTAATACAGAGGGGTTTTTGGGATCTCCTAAGAGAATGTATTGGTGGTTTGATTCTGAGAATGAATAAAAACATGACCTTTTGAGTACCAGAGGTTAATCTAACACAACAGCATCCAGAGGAGAAGTTATAACTACTCAGAAGCCCCACAGAATAGCCTGAGGCAATAAATGGCAAGCAGTGAAGAGAGTGGACCAAGTAGGACAAAAATATTTTATTTTTGATAAAAAATATATTCCAGGCTGGTATGTAACCTTGAATTAAGCAGAGGTTACATACACTGTCAGGAAGTTGCATATAGGTTCTGTGCTTAGGTCCCTCAGGTTCTCAGGCAGTCAGGAGCAAAAACTGGCCATTCTATGACTTTCGGGCTTTTTATTAGATGTTAAGATGCACATAAATAGTTCAGTCTACCAAGTGAGTTTTATTTTTACATGAAAGACATGGTTATATACTTTTTTTTCTGTTGAAAATTAGTCTCTAGAATATGCAGTTCATGCTGTAATTAACACAGAACAGTGAGCAAAGTCCCTGTGAAAACTGAACAAGCTGAAGTGTAATTGAAGCAGGTAAATCTGTATCCATGGCTGCATCACAAGGAGCATGGCCAGCAAGTCAAGGAAGGTGATTCTGTCCCTCTACTCCCTATCATGAGACCCACCTGTAGTGGTGTGGTAAGCTTTGGAGCTTGAAATAAAAAAAAGGCTGTGGATGGGCTTGAGTGGATCCGGAGAAGGCCAAAGATGTTCAGAGGATTTGAGAATCTTTCCTATGAGAAAAGTTTGAGAGTTTGGGCTCATTCAGATGGAGAAGAGAAGGCTCTGGAGAGACATTAAAGCACCTTCCAGTACCTAAAGGGAGCCTACAAGAGAGCTGGAGAGGGCCTTTTTACAATGGCATATAGTGGTAAAACGAGGGTGAATGGCTTTAAACTGAAGAGGGTAGATTAGGAATAAACTCTTTACTGGGAGGGTAGAGAAACGCAGGAACAGGTTGGGCAAAGAAATTGTGGATTTGCCATCTCTGGAAATGTTAAAATACAGTTGTTTTGGGCTTTGAGCAGCCTGGTCTCATGGAAGATGTCTCCGCCCTTGTGGGTTGACCCTGGCTGGAGGCCAGGTGCCCACAAAAGCCACTGACAATGCTGAGGGGCTCAGCCTTGGGGGTCTCAGCTCAGGTGGGTCTGTCATGGAGCCACTGGCATGGGCCCTGTTGGACATGGGAGATGCTTTTAGCAGCTTCTCACAAAACCCGCACCTGTAGGCCTCTCCCCCCACTACCAAAACCTTGCCACACACATCCAATACACCTGTCCATGGCAGAGAGGTTGGAACTAGATGATCTTTAAGGTCCCTTCCAACCACACCATTGTAGGATTCTATGAAATACAGTCAATTATATTTTTAACTAATGTTAATTGATTATATTTGTAGTAATATTTAAAAATATTAAAATGCTGTTATTCTGAAACATAATAACACCAAGTTCGGTATTGTGATGTTACCAGCTAGCAATCTTAATGCTCCTAAACGCTATGACAATAGTAATAATTTCATCTATAACTTTACCATATTTCTAAAGTTTGATTCTTTTTCTAAGTTTAATTTTGAAGGTTTTAGGTTTCTATCAGACTATCTTTTGGTATGAAGTCCATAGCGCTACTTTATCAGTAGCTACATTTATCAGTCCATCACATTCTGTTAAAATTGGTCACTGTATTCCAGGCTATTTAGAGGCCATATCGGCAGACAGATACATAGAACCCTCTCTTCAGTTTCCTTAGAATTCAGCCTAAAACCAGGATCTGGAGCTCCTTACTTTCTCTTTTATTCCAAAATTCATGACATATCTATGGAAAATGCTTGAGTAGATAGCAACCTACATTATATCAGAAATGTGATGCTCAGGGGAGAAGAGTAAGAAATACATCTGAAGAAATTGAATATCTAATTTAAAAGAAAGTCCGTGTTTTGTATCCACAGTTAAAGAAAAATTATATCTACCAGTACTGTCAAGCTAATTGTCTGGGATTCAATGTACCTTTAATGGTCTTAATTTTATAGATAATTCACTGTAAGGTCTCTTTAGTTGTCTTCTCCTGGAACTCCTGGGATAATATTTATTTCAGCTTGCATTAGGCTGTGTAGCTTTGATGCAGATTATTATGTTTTTTCTTCTGGTGTATAAATAAATTATCTATATTAACACTGTACAAAATAAAAATCTGGGCAAAAATCTTTTTGGTTTGGTAAATTAAATAGCAGAGTGCAGTTCAAGAAACAAAGTCTTGCTAGGTAAAATCATTTGCTATGCTACTTTAAATAAATAATTTCCATTTTATCCTCTCTAACATGGACATAATGAAAAGGATTCCTCTGTAAAGTGAATTAGGATTTACAGATGAAGTGCAATAAGAAAAATATAGTGCATATTTATGAATTTATTTATTTAAGTGAATAGGGCTAATATATATTATTACTACATTATTATTATATAATTTCATAGAAATTAATAGAAGATGTTATGAATAAAAGTTGCTCGCTTCTGCCAAGAGCATCGCTACAGACATATCCAGACTTAGCAAGCTGGTGGAAAAAATTAAGTATCAAATATATGAAAAGTTATGCATTACAATGTTTTCTGAAGATTAAAACATTTTGATCCTTCCAGAAAGTAGCTGAATTTATTAATCCAATATGATTATTCTTTAAAAATATGATCCATTAAAACTGCAAAATATACACGGGTAGTCTGAGGGAGTTATCTCAGATTATTTATACAGATAAATTGGAATAGATCTGAACTCTGTCTGAATGTAAGACGAAAGGCCAATTGTTCTGCCATATGGTTTGGAATAGCTATTACCTCTACAGTCTTAGAGGTTGGTCTCAAGTCATTATTATGGCTGTGCATCACAGAGTACCCTCTGTGGCTCGTTAGTTATCTGAGAGGTTAGAGAGACAACTGAATTGTTATTAAAACAAAATACTTGGGAATTGATCAAGTAATAGCAAAAAAGAAAGAGCTGGAAGGAACTGGTGATGGATCTTATTAAGATCATGAGAACCACTAGAAAGACTCTTATTCCCTGCTGGAAAAACAAGTGGGAACAATTTTCCACAATTTAGCAAACTGTCATTAATTATACTGAAAATCAGGCAATATAGGATAGACTTTTAGTTTTATGGGGCTTTTAAAATGGTAAGTAAAGGAAAAATGTTTTAAAGAAATTTAAGAATTGGAACTCAATGAACTAGGTGGGAATTACTTTGTGCCCAGGATAAACTTGATAGCAGAGAATGCTGGGGTCTCTGCTGACTTACAAACAGACTTTCAGGAGAGAATATAAAAAGATTTTTTGACATCTTAATTTTTGGACAAGTGACTATTAGAGGATTTTTTATCTGTATCACTAAGCACTCTTCTATTATATATAAATACAAAAATTATTCCTTCATAAGCTACTAACCTGTCTTGAACAATGAACTGTGAATTGATATTATTCCATGGAGTATCAAACTCCACAGATATTACAAAATATCTGTACATAAATTAATAGTGCAAAAATTGTTTTACCTTGATTCCATTTGGGAGCAGAAATGAACTTCCACTCCAGAATAAAATTTTCATTACATTTGACTTCTAAGTTTTCATTGGGATAAAAACCCCACCCCCCTTTCCCCCCTTCTACACAGTAATAAAGTATAATAAATAATTATATAGAGGACAAATAATCTTAGAAACTGCCTTGGAAAGCAGCATTTAGTTTTAATGGTACTTTAATATGTTTCCAAAGATGAAGAAGATAAGAAAGACTGCTAAGTAAGAAAGCTGGAGTTGCAAGATAAATTCAGGCAAGTTAGTGAGGTGTTCCAAATAGGTTGCCTTGCAAGCCTGCAAATTAAGGTATTCACTTTTCTATGAAGGTAAACCTTTTCCTAAATACTTGCAACACTAGGTGCAAAAAAGTTTTCTAAACACTCTAGGAAAAAAAACAAAACATTGACCAGAAGGCAACTTGAAGTAGGAATTCTTAAATACACTTACAAAACATTCCATACATTTCAAGGATTATAAGTGGAATTTATTTAGTGCACATAGAGAAAATTCTACAGTTGAGTCACAAAAGACATGCCTTTCCCCCTTAAAGGACACTGATGCATTCATTGGTAAAGTTTCCTTTAAATCATGAATTTAAATATTTTTTCATTTTTGTGCCCTTTGATTGTAAGTATCCTTATCATTATTTTATAGCCATATTGATAATAGTGGCAGTTTTATACTACCTTCATATAACAATCCAGGAAACACTGAAACTAGTGGCTAACTCCAGTAAGTGACATGAATATTATCACATATTGCATTTTAATAAGGATTATTTCTAATGTTCTCTTTCTATTTGGACAACTTTGAAAAAGGCAAAGGGATATGAGGGTCCTTGTAGTCTTCTCATTAGCATCACAGATAACTGTGTATTTCAGATTTGACTGTGGGATATGAGAGAGTATTTGTGGCTGCACATCATTTTCTCCTAATCAGATTAGGGATATTCTTGTCTGCATTTTTAAAATGTTGAAATAGGAGAAGATCTTAAAGTGGAAGTTTTTTATCTTCTCACCACCATATCCATCTGAGATGCATTTAATGTCTGTAGTAACAATTAATTTGAACAGATATGTCAAGCCAGATTTTAAAAATTATCTTGACAGCCAACTTAATTTCTAGGTATTTAGAAATGATACCATTGGCTACCTATTTTCTTTATTAGTTATATAAACATTTTTCAAGTATTCTATTAAAAAAATATTTTCTGGCAGAGAAGCAAATCAGAAAAAACATACAAGGAGAAATAATCAAAAAGAAATGATGTGACTCTCACAAGTGCAAATGAATGACCAAATCAGGATCTAGACAAATATATTTTTCTCTCAAAAAAACCTGATTTGTTGCATGGTCTCCTTGTTAACCAATATCCAGTACCTTCACAGGGCTACAATTTTACGCCAGTTTATAGTTGTAACTTTATACTAGAATAGCAAAAAGAACAGGAGATGGGAACCAGGAGTAGACAACCTGATTACATCCTGCTCAATGTTAATAGCTGTACAGTTATTTGTTCCAATTAAGCCTAGGCTTAATGCAAAGCTTAATGCAAAGTGTTTCCATGGCAATATAGACTGAATTTCTGGGAGGTCATTAAAGCCACCTCTTAGCTACACTGCCTTCTTGAGGTGCCTGTCCCCGTTCCCTGAGCGCAGATGGACCTAGGAAGATTTTAAATTAGCACCTGCAGCTGGAAGACTCAATCCTGGCCTCAGTGTCCACAGCACCTCTGTGCTGATACTCTGCAGATGGGACACAGAGGAGACAGGGAGATGAAGTCTTCTACAGTGCTTAGGGGGAGGAGCTTCTTTCCACCTTACTCATTTCACTGAGGAAACTACACAAATGTCAACACAGTATAATGTCAATATGATATAGCTTCATCCAGGGAAGAAAATCTTCCCACTTCACTGATTTCCAGTAGATTTTCCTATTTTACTGATTTCCAGACTTCTTTAAAAACAATGATCCCTGTTCTTGGAATAGGAATTGTACCTTCCTTTTCACCCAAGAAATTATCATGACAATAAGCAATAATTGCCAGATTGTATTTGATTTTTAACAATCTTGTGTTTTAGAAACACAATAAATTCTAATATATGTTCTTCTCAAATTAAGATATGTCTGCTGCTTCTTACCTCTCTAGTCTGCTATAAAAGATAATTTAAGCCTGACTTTTTAGACAAACCAGTTGCAAGTGCACCAACCATCAAGAATCTGGGAGTAAAGTTTTGACAAAATGTATTTATTTTATAGGAAACAGAGTGAATTTTAAAAGGTTTTACAGTCTGATCTTTCATTTTGTGAATGTTTGCATAATGTAACAGGAAAATACTGTTTGGACTGATCAGCTCCTAGCCTGTAGAATTTTGATAAATTTCTACCTTAAAATTTCAGCAATTTTAATGGAAATTAGTACAACTATTTGAAAGATGGATAAAAATGATGAAATAATAGAAAATACTAAGTTTGTTTTGAAAGGAAGTGATAATAGAGTCATCTAGATCTGATACTTCATTCTACAAGGAATGGACACACTTGCAGGATTCTCTGAGCACAGGAAGATTTGAACAGGCTGTAATTCCTGTGCTCATGTTCCTTTACCTCTCTTTGAAGGCTCACTGCCTCTCTTGGTTTTGAAAGTGTTACCTAAAGGGTGGGTCCCTGTTGGACCTGTGATCTTAATTTAGTCTTTGGAACTTTACTAGAAGTCAAGAAATTGAAAAGATCCTTAAAATATTTATGTCAATATTAAGTGTAATGAGCCTAATTTGTCATTGCCAATGTTTAGGAACTGTCACGGTCTGACCTGTAACCATTTTATATTATATTTAAAGACACTATTTTGATTGAATCTGAGGTAAGAGACTATTTAGTACAGAATAAATTACATTTCAGGGAAAATAACTTCTTATACAAGAGTGAGGAAATGTGAATTTGCAGTTCAACGATAAATTTAATTTTAAATCTTTAGTTGTCATTAACAGGAAAGAGAAATCTAATGCCACCAAAGTATTTTTAAATCTTTGTATTATACTAACTATTACTTAGACCTTTGTTAACTTGACATGTACAAACCAAAATATGTGGCTTTTAGCACCACTCAAGGGAATTTTACTGTCTATCTTTATAAAGATTGGGGCAAGCCAAAGATGTCCCCATGTAATTAGGTACCAATGCAAATAGGTAGTGACTTGTTCCAAGGAGTAAACATTTCCAATGTTTGCACAACAAATAAACATCTGGTCTCCAAACTGGCTGAAGCCAGTTGAAAAGAATACCCTTTTAACTATTTATCATTTTCTCCCAAATCCCTTGCAAATTTTGGTTCATTACCCTCATAAAATACTCAGCTGAGCCAACAGCTGCTGCAAGCTGAAGTGTGTGTATACTTTAAAGGCAATTCACTGCTGGTGGTGTTGAGCAAGAGTGTTTTTCCAGTGGCTAAAGGGAGCAGGGAAGATTGCAGCATTGGGGGGCAGAGAAGACCAGAGACCTCCAATTAGCAGAAGCACAGACATCCTTGGCTCTTTGAAGGCTGCGACAAGTTTGTGAAACTTGGCACTGAGGACTTGGCGTTCCATGGCTGCTGTCAGTGATGAGAGGTACAGGCATATGGTGAGCACTCAAAGAGCTCATGCTTGAGGGTATGGGAAGTAACTCTGCAGAATTGGTAGCAGATGTTCCTTCAAGATTCGTTCATGTGTATTTAGATTCTCTGGAAAGGCCGACAGCTTTAATGACAGTTACTGCCATTGGAGCTGTGCAGGTTCCATAAACTCTGCCCCACCTGTAGAGCTTTCTGCGTAATCTGGCCATTTCCTCCACATCTCAAGATAGTCTTGGCGTTTTTGTTTTAATTAGACAGCCTCAGAAAAGGTAATAAAGCTGATCTAATTCTCTAACCATCTATTATTATATGTCTCTTAATAAAATAATTGGCTTATTTATCTTTTTTTAAAATTATTTTTCTAAAAACTCAAATTAAGGACAAGGATCTGTAGAAAGGGATTGGGAAATTTAGAGAATGTTGTCGGTCTTTATGGTAACATACCTCCAGTTAGAAAATTATCCTATGAGGAATAAATTATTTTAAATATCCAGTGTTACTGTTTTAACTATTTCAGAAATGCAGGCATAAACAATTCTGTTCCATTCATTTTAGACTTCTAATATATTTACTATCTTTTACCCATCTTTGCACTCCTTTTCACTTGTCTTAGCAAATAGATTTTCTTTTAAGGAAAGAAATTGTTCTATATAATCCATGATGCTTTCTTGATTCAGTTTCTTTATAGCCATTTTTCACTGTTCTCTACCCAAATTTTTTTTTTCTAAATAGAAGAACATATTTGAAAGCAGGCTAATGGTAATAGAGACTGAAACAGCAAGAAGCCATCTATGTTCAGTACTATGTTCAACTCTATGGCAAACTTTGGGGAGAAAGCACTAATAAATTTGTTAGACTCCAAATATAACAAAAATATTTGTTACCAGAACAATTTGAGATATTTTCTCTCATGGTAGTATCACATAAATAGGTTGGAAGTTTCAGCCTTCACAAAATCTCTGACAAAATACACCTTTGATAAAATGAAAAAGCAGCACTACACAGTTTTAGTTTGGCATAAATGGCATTTTAATGTATTAATTTAATGTCTAAGCAATAGCATTTGCATCTTTAAAATGTTGCAAGAAGATTGTTAATACTAACTGTTGTTTATTTTCTCTTTCACTAGGAAAACTAAGGAATGTCAAGCATTCTGGAATGGAAAAATGGAGCAAACAAACATGGGTGTTAGCAACTCAATAACATGATGAAGAATATAAGATACAGAATGTCTTGCCACAACTTGTTAGTGGTAAATTCTGCATTAATATAGTGGAAGTTCCTGGAAGGGAAAGCCCTCAGGGACATCATTTTAACCTCAGAAAGACCCAGAATCAAACTGTTTAAAGTATTACAAGGTTATAAAATTTTATTTTCACTCTCTTATATTATTTAGGCATTGAATTCAGACTTTACATGGAGCTGAATAGACTTTTGATCGGATTAAATACATCTACTATACACTTACACTATATATTATATACAAGACTCTCAAAGATCAGAAAATTACTTGGTAAAACTTCTTGAAATGACATATTTTAAAAATATTAACTTTTAGCAAATATTTTCCAGGAAATTTTAGATATTGGACCTGGATTCACCCTATGAAAGGTTAAAAAAATATTTTAAGAAGTCATAATGAAAAACTAGAAAACCAATTGTCCCAGTGATAAGTTTACAAAAGTTATCATCTCACCTGAAACCATGCCAAAATATTGAAAATATGGGAATAAAATTAAAGTTCAATGGAGAGATAGTTTTAGAAGAAAAATCTGTTTAATATTTAATCGACGTTTCTTCTTTTTAGTATTTTATGCCTTTTGTGCCATATTCTCCCTTGTGAATCTCTCCTTTGAAGCTCTGAGTTAAATCAACAAATACAGTGATCAGAGAGATGCATTCCTATTTCAGTCACAACTTGGGCTTTCATTAGCTGTGATTTGGTTCAGATTCCTTTGCTCTTGCTTTGTGAGGCCAGCTTTACTGTCCCAGTATGAACAGCTATGAAGTGTAAGGAGTGTGTGATTACAACAGCTGAGAAGTAATTGAAAAATAGTCACGGTCTCTCAGATTCACAGTAATTTGCATTTTTTCTTCAGAGAAAGTTTTCTATTCCCCCAGTAAAAGTTGTTGTTTTCAGGGTTTTACTTTAAGAAATTTTCACTATTCATGGAAATTACCAGAATAAAACCTGAAACTACAATGATATAAGCTCATTAACACCTCACAATTACATTTCTTGTTTTTTTCCCTCCTGGATCTTTTCAGTAATTTAGCATTATGTATGGCTAGATACCTGAAGGGAATTATTGTTTACTATTTGCATGGCTGATTTTTGGGTTGTGTTTTCTTTTGATGGTTATTAGAATCCATTTGAATTTATTTATTACATTCAAACAGCCTACTAAAACTCCTCTCTGTGTTAGTGACACACACCTTGCAGCCAGAGGGCCCCCTGTACGTAAGTTAGGCAACAAGGATTTCTCTAATTCCCCTTCCCTTTCCATCCCCCATCTGCATGCTGCTTTACTGTGATTCCCTTACATGGAAACAGCTTGTTGTCTGCACCAGGCCTAGCACAGAATTTCCATAGCATTTAAATATGAACTTTGAGCTGTTGAAATACAGCCTTTTGGAAACTGACTTAATAAGAACCAGGACTTTTCATCTCTGAATTTTCCATTAATTTTCACTATGTCACTTATGTGCACTGGGTAGAAGACTTGGCTTGTTAGACTATGCACAGAGGACTTCAAATGGTGTTATTTGTTACCCTGCAGCTCATCCAGGTCTTTCTAGCAGCAGTGAGAATGCTTTTATCCTGGGACGGACCACACAAGATTCACAACAAAATTTCCAGTTAACACTGTTCCATCCCTCAGAAGGAAGCCAAAGACTAAACTAAACTCTATTTTAAATGCTTATTAATAAACCACACCTTTGTGAATGATTTGCTCATGGGCCAGGACTGTGTAGCTCTCCAGTTTGGGATTATTCCAGAAGGAAACTGTAAGGAGTGCAGTGGTCTGATTTATATAACAAGAAGTAGGAAAATAAAGGAAGTTCAATAATTACTCTAGTACAGACTCTCTTCAGTATAAATAATGAATTAACACTTCTAATTTTTTTCAGCCAGTTACGTTCCTGACTCTGTTTTGGTCTTTGCAGGTATAATTAATTCCTCTGAGATCAGTTAGGCATCTCTGGGGCCTCACAAACATTAATGAATGCATCCATAAAACAGACCTTGAAGTTTAGAGGTGGGTGCTATGGCGCAAAATAAAAGCAATTTATACAGACTCGGGAAATCTGTGGCAGAGCTGAAAACAAAAGTAGTATCTTAAACTTTTAAATTTTTTCTCTACTTTGCAGCCACAGGGGATCAATTTTAATGATAAGAAACTTAAGCAAAGCTGTTTAAACAGCTTATACACCATTAGTATTTTCAACACAACTTTTCATAAGGTTGTGTTTAATGAGCATTTAATTTCGTGTTGCCGCCCATTATGCACTGCATAGTCTGAGGGGTCATTGTATCATTATGTACTACAGCCTGCCACAGCCCACAGTTCATACCTCTGCAGGTGTGGGCAGCATTCCTAACAGCACCAGAGCTCATCCCAGGAATCAGCCAGAGCCTGCACCTCATGAAGTCGTCTATTTCACTCTGTGAAGTCAAGAAGGATGAAAATGTGTCTTTTAGAGAACATTAGGAATTCCTTATGTGCAATATAAAGTTAGCACAGACATATCTGTATTCCTTCTTTCCCAGTGAAAGAAAAATGCCTAAAGCAAAGACTAAGAAAAGGTGGCTGAGCAGTGGCAATCTCCAAGTTTGATGGTGATATGCTGGCAGAGAGACCTTTTCTGTTCCACCTTAATTACCTCCACTGAGGATTTTCAAATGTCTTATAAAAAGATTTTGCTGTCTTGAAGTTGAAATCATTTAGGAAGTACAAAATCAGCAAATATATTGACTTATTGATTTAATCATCACAATTTAGATATACAATTCATGTGTTATAAATAACATCTTCATCAGTATGTCTTTTGTATCCACTTTTTCCATAGCTGATAGATTTCTGGAAATAACTTTTCCTTTTTGTCTGAAAAAGAAATTTGACTTGATTCAAATAAAGCAGAAGATATATACTTAGATTCCAGGTGCTTTTTAGTCTTGAATATTGTTCGATAAAGTTGTTTGGTTTAAGAAAAGAAAAGTATTACAAACATTCTGATTTCCTATTATAAATCCTTGGTGCAAACACAAAATGAAAGACAAAGAGCACATCTCTAATTTGCTGGTGTGCTGTGAAGCTAATGAAGGCTGATCTCTTACAAATTTGTGCTCTTTATAACCCAAACCTTCCTCCAGCAGTAACCATGGCAGGACACAGGCAACAATTGGAAAAGATTTCACATGTGCTGCTGATAATCCTGAGTACACACGCTCTTTGTTGCCATGCTGGCAGGCCAGCCATCTGTCGGAGTGCAATATATAGTTCTGTCTGATCTAGGAGCCTTATCTGTCTGAATTTGATCTGTCTTTCCTACAATGGGACTGCCAATTCAAATCTCTTTCTGAGAGGCAGATGACTGTTTTCACAAAACTTGCAGGAATTGAATTTTTTTTTTAGACTTTCTGCTTTCAAATTTGTTTGAAATGTTCAAAGGTGATTAGGAAGAGAACACAGGGAGAAAAATTAACAGATGGGTAGGGAAGCAACCAATTCAAATGCACATACCTTTTTTTCCTGGGGAAATAGCAACACTACAGAAATGGCAACAGAATTGCCAGTTTTTTATAAGATTCGAGAAGAAACCAAACTTGTTCATTTCATATCCTGTAGGGCATTTCAAAGGAGATGGTGATCAAGGCAGATACCTAATTACACTCAGGAAATAAGTGCAGTTTATAGAATACAGAGTCAAAATCCCCATGCAGTGAAATTGTTTCCACGGAATAAGAGTTCAAAATTCCTAAATGCCAGGAATTTGACAGTTACATCAACATAACATCATGTTTGTCAAATAGACGTGTGGTGAGGGGGAGGGAAATCCAGGGATCAAATATAGGATTAGTTTGGTCTGTGTTGGCTACATCCTGGATAATGAAGTTTTGATCCATATATATTCCTTAGAAAGAAAGACTAGCTGAATGTAGTGTTTTCCATCCTGCAGAGCCTCCAACACATCTATGTAAAGGAAGGTGGATATTGGGACATATTAGTTGTATACAAGCAGACAAGTTCCACACATTTTTTTCTTTATGAAAAGCCCTAAGGAAACTCTAGAGTTGGAAACATTTGAAGGGATTTTTTTCCCCATAGAACGTAGTTTTCTGGTCATAGATATTGCAAACAAACTTTGAACAGTCTCTGTTACCTGAGGCAACTACCCTTGAGTTCCTCAGCTTGCACTGTATGCATAAACATTCAGGTGGGCAGAGAACAAAGGCTCCTAAATCCCACGGGTTACTTATCCATCTTAAGCTTTAGATGGCTACAGTCTTTAGACTAAAATACCTTAGACATTAAAAATAAAAAAGTGCTAGTCCTACTCATTTAATGAAAACTTTATATATATCTTGATCTGTGTATCTGATGCACATAGCCCATTGTCTATGAAACTAATTGCAAAAAATGACTTTTTATTTTCTACTACTTTTTTTTGGTCATTTAATTTTACTTAAAGTTTAATAACTAATAAACAATCTATTACCTTGAAAGTATCCAGGAATGGGGCATCCAACATCTCTCTGGGCAACGTTTTTCAGGGTCTCAACACCTTCACTGTAAAAAATTTCTTCCTTATTTCTGACTTGAATTTACCTTTAGTTTAAAGCAATTACCCCTTGTCCTATAGCTACAGGGTCTACTAAAATGCCTGTCCCCATCCTTGGATATCTTCAAGGTGAAATTAGATGAGTTTCTGATCTAGCTGGAAATGTCCCTGTTTATTGCAGGAGAGTTGGACTAGATGACTTCTAAAGGTCCTTTCCAACCCAACCCATTCTACCATTATCTATGATTCTTCTAAAAGACTCTTAAAATAATTTGGAGCATTACACAGCATGATGTATCCTTTCTTGGCATAAATCAGGACAGTCCATTTTATTGTGATTTATGTCATCTGAAGATTGGTAGTAAATATTGATGCTAGACATGCTAGTTCTGATGACTCACTAAGACAGCTGCTACTTAACAAGATATTTTCTAGGGAGAGAAGGAAAAGGAAGGACTGAAAGAATTTCAAGTTAAAAACCCAAACTACTTAAGATCTGTCACACGTAGAGAAAGTGGTTAATCTGTAAGTTATTCATAGCTACCCTAAAGAAAAATCCATGGTGAAAAATCTGTGGAGGCAGAAATTCTGATCCTCTGAAATGAGAAGATTTCGTGTTAAAACATAATGGAAAGATTGTTGATCAAAAGTCTTAAGAAAGTTATTGTTTTCAAAGGCCCCAGTTTCCCTGTGGGATTCTGAACTACACGGGATTGCTGAAATACAATAAAAGTATCCAGGAGATCAGAATCAATCGCTGTTTATGATCATTTGCAAAGCTGATGAGGTTTTAGCATTCTATTAGTCACTATGAGTATCTGTGCAGCATGAGAGGAAAGAGATCATTAGGAGTGTCCCTGCTATGGATTTCCTCAACAAAGAAGAATAATAACAGACTGCTTCTCAGTAGCAATTTTTAATTTAAAATTACCACATTCAAATATTATTCATTAGACCACTGTTTCAAAACTTGTGTCAAGTAGAGACCAAACAAACACACAGGGTCTGTGTATAGTCAGTAGCTGGCACCTATTTTAAAGAATTCTTTAAAGAATTCATCCAATGTAGTACAGAGGAAGTTTTAAAATTTCCTGGATTTTCTGTCTTACAGTTTTCCAAAAGGTAGATTTCCAGCCCAACAGATGGTATTATATATGACACTGAAACATAAGGACACATGTAATAGTCTTTGGCTTAAATAAATAATGACTTCTAATCAATTCAATAAAAATTCTGTGTCCTCATCACAGAAAACAGGTTTTCCAATTATATTGGTCCTTGTGACACGTGCCAAAGGCACGCAAATTTTAAATCATTCATTGGACTTGAGAATCAACAAGAACAAGCTCAGTCTCCTTCAACTGCATTAGCGATGTGGATTTTTGTTTCTATTTGGTTTCTTAATGAAGCATCTCTATCTGTAGTTTTGTATTGCCTTTGCATTTTAATGTCACTGAAATTAAATGAATCCCACCAGCTGTGGGGGAGCAAAGGCTGGTGGGATAACAACATATATCCTCTTCATAAGCCATTACAGGTGGTAACTAATTCTTTTGTCAGATGAAAGAAAGATTCTTGACCTGCTGGACAACTTAGGGTAAATTTTTTAGTACTGCTCATCAATACAAATTGGCTGTTCTGGGTAGAGATGCTGATTCCTTTTATACTTCTGGATCTGGAATCTCACTCATAGTCTTCATGGAGAGTCCTATGCAAAATCTTGGTGTCTTTTTCTGTAATCATCATTGGTAATTCCAGGTTTTAGAGTTAACATTATCCAGGTGAGTCTTTAAGGTATCTAAGGTATCCTTCTAAATGCATTACTTACTAAGTTTGCAGAGTGGTTTGAAATATCATATGATTTTTATTTTTTTTTTTGTAAAATATCAATGTAGTCCCCAGTCCAAATTTATTCCTCCTTTAAATGTGCTGGGGTTTCCCCTGTAATAATATTTTGGATTTTTTGGGTTTTCCCCCATAGATCAGAGAATCAACTAAGAATTATTTTATAGCTTCTTGGAACAGAAGACTTCTGTATATTTAATGGAAGGAAGCAAGCTCAGCATCATTTATTTAACTATTTTTAATCTCAGAAACGAATTTCTGCTATATTTGTTCAACTTTATAGAAATAATTACCACCTATCATTAGTCTCTTCTAGAAAGACAAAAGAAGCTACAACTGTTAAACCCTTTTAAAGAGCTCAGCTCTCATCAGAGGTCAATCAGAAGTCAAACTGGACATTTTTTAAACAATTGACTAGGAGAATATTCCATTATAGATGTCAAGATGAGATGTGACTAATGTCACAGAAGTTAAAGGTTAGGGGCTAATCCACGAAGAAGTCATTCATGGATCATATTTAAATTGCTTCAGACACTTAAAAAGTACTCCCTCACAAGGTCTCTGCTCTCTTACCAAAGCTGCAGCTACAGATCAGAGCAGACTTCCCTTAATATCTGTGCTAGCATTTAAGATCCTGAACTTGGAATTTCCTTAAAAATAGAAGGAAGACCTTTTTAATTAATTAAAACAAATCTCTTCCAAACTATGTTAACTTAGTTAGACCAACATTATTTTAAAATTCATTTACTCTTTCTAAATTAAAAACAATGTCATTAAGACATATTTCTGAGAATGTTAATACAGTGAACAACTTCTACTCTGAGAAAGATTCTTTGCATATTCTTAAACATACCTACATTTAATAAAATATCTTCAAAGAATGTATCTTGAGGAAAAATGTTAAAAGTCATATATAGACTCTTTTCCAAAATGAAAGCTGCCAGAAAATAAAATTAAAGAAACAGTTGAAAAAAAATGTAACGAATTTAAGTTCTTTTCAGTTTTGAGGGGAGAAATAGTATTTCTTTATATGCAGAAGATGCTGATTAAAAATAGCAGCATGCCACACATTTGAGGACTAAGCCATGCCCTTAAATATCTTTGCACTACTGACATGGAAGTTTTAGTGGGAATAATATGATTGCATAAATTGGATTATGGCCAATATACAATGAAATCATCTTGACACATTGTTACAGTGATTTTGAGAAAAAAATACTGGGATTCAATGGGTTGATTTGTTCAATTTTAGATGTATGAATGATCTAGTCACCATTGTTCTGTTTATAGACAGTAGATCTATACAGACACATAATTTGACTATAAAATATGAAATAATATTAAGTAAATCCAAGATATTTACCCAAAATTATGATAACCAGTTTAAGTAGAAATGATGGAGTGTTTCAGTTGCCTTTCTACAGCCTAATTAGAAAGGGAAAGAGATGTTTCCTCCTACAGCCTATGCAAATCTGACTTCTAAAAAAGATACACAAAAGACTGTGGAGAGCTGGAGGATTTAACTCCTAGTGAATATCATAAAGAGACTAGAAATTGTTTGGCTTGATCTGTATAAAAGAGAAAATATAACTGTTGATTATTACAGTCATGTCCAGCCAGACAGATAGATGCATATTAAAATATAAATGTTAACATATATAGAATATATTTTGAGAAATACCTCCTGAATTTGCATTTGGGAATATAAAGAAAACTCTATGTTTATACCTTGGGTATTGCCCTAAACTTTTTGGAATTTAGAAGTTTTCTCAATATAAGGCAGAGATAAGCTTTGAGGTTAACTGCTAGAAAGATAAATAAGTGGAAGAAAATATTTTTGCAATAGCAGCTCTGAGTATTTGATTTGGAAAGGAGGAGGGAAGAGTCTATTTTTCCTTTGGGGAAGTAACTATACTAATATTTATGGCTTTTTGAAACCATGCAGCTGGCTTTTTCGTTGCCTTTAAGTTGTATTGTCACAAAATAGCTAAGGACTGTGTGATCCCTCATCTGTTTTCATCTTCAGTCCCAAAATATGTCACAGCAGTGTTGGCAATTGCTCTGATTTTCAGAATACTGTGATACTTCATATTAAGGTCACTCAGAAAAATACTTTTTGAATACTCATTTTTGACAGTTTACAGACCTTGTTCCTACAATCATATAATCAAAGGCTGGAAAAGGTCATTTGGGGTCATCTGGTCAGCCCCAACACTCTCAGCAGGACTAATTTTAACTCCATAGCTCAAGATATCAATGAGATGTCCTCCCTGCCTTCTCTTTCCACAAATGAAGTGCTGCTGCTCAGATATTACATGCTTAAGCCCCAAACCATCCATGCATGACCTGACCCTAGACTTACCCGAGTGAAAGCACAAAGAAAATGAGCAAAAATCTAACTTAACTGCTTTCAGTGTTTCTTAGATGTAAACTGGCTGGGTAATATTTCTTCATCACATAGATTTTAATTTCAATATACTACCTCTTTTACCCTTGGAGATTTCAGTGATTCCATGAGATGGGAAGCAAGGAGAACAAGCAGTTAAATGCCTGTTGGGGTGAGATTTCTGGTACTCTGAACCAAAATACATGTCCCCACATTATCTTCCTTGTGAGTCCATGCATTGCACTTTTTGCAATTCTTTTGGATCTAAATTGTTTCATTCTGCCTCAGTTGCATCCAGCACAATGAAGCCATCCTCTGGCAATGCTGATCTTGGTGTTGTGGCACTGCTTTCCCTCCCCCTCTACCCTTGTTGCAGGGATTAGAGGTAGAATTAAGTAATGTTCCAGAAATGTGTCCTCTCAGCCACGGTGTCTCCCAGAGCTCTCCTGGCTTCCATGCCACACATTCCAAGTGCTTTAATGCACTCCTCACTCTCAGCATACAATTAATAAAATCTAAAATTCCTGCTATGAGCAATTACTGAATCTCTCTGCTCAAAATATGCTCTGTTCAGCTGGAGTACCCCACTCAGAGTTTATTAAGAGTTGGCTCTGTTATCATCTGTTTCCCAGCCAGGAACTATGAGAGTTATGACACAGGAGGAAAACTGAAAAACAGAACTGACATTGATTTCCATGTGTTCATGATCTTGCTCCAAAGACTAGTAACATAGCAACAAGGGTTGGATTTTTTTCTTCTTTTTTTTCCTTATTTCTATAGACCTATTATCATTTTTAAGACTATGGTTTAGGTTGTACGCTTTCTTCAGGGTATTGTGCTTATATTCAAAATAGAGGATGAATTTACAATACCTTGTTCACTGCACTGACTTCCAAATGTATTTTGCTTATAATAGTTAAATCCTGCTGTAGCATCTGGTTTTGATGGAGTTTCTGCTTTTATTCACTAATGCTGTTGGTCTGACCAGGTCATCACGCGTGACTTCATCTGATATCAAACAGCATGGTTTAATTGGTTTATTTTACATCCAAACCTCAACATCTCCATTTCACTCTTTACAACACTCTTGCGTAACTTTCTTCAGTAACATCAATCAAGAGTAAGTTGACTTTTAGAAATGCATTTTATTTCCATTTTCCACTTCCCTTTTCATGTCAATTCATTATTATCCTCTCCTAACCTTAGCAGCGGAGCAGAGCTTTCAAATTATATATGAGCATTAAGACATATAAAATGATAATAGCAAAGCCTCAGCCAAATGATTTGGTATCTCACTCCCTGGACATCTATGTACTAAGGGTAAGCATCAGGTCTCATTAACCAGTGCATGAGGCTTCTACAAAGGGGAATTTCTGTGTAGCTCCATCCTCAAGAAGCTGAACAGTCAGATATTATAAAGAAGCATACAGTGCTTTAACATTTACCCTTTTGACAATTTGGCAGGTACCTGTTCCAGCTTAGAATCCTAAACTAAAAAATCTCTCAAAGCTTTCTTTTCTCCAAGAGGAAAAATTGAAGATCATATCATTGACAAGACAAGATCTTCTTCTTACACCAAGGAGAACCTTGCAATAGTGAAGCTGAAACCTTTTTAGAAAGGGATAATGCTACCATGCATAATTTTTATCACCCAAATTTGCTAACATCCCTAAGCAGCTTTTGCTGTGAAAAAGAGACAGGATGAATCAGAGCAAAAACATAGTTACATATTGACCTAGTTATTTGTAGCAATTTTGGAATGTGCTTATGAGAAAAATGAAGCTCCTGAAAGGAAAGGTCCCTAAGTATAAGACCCCTATCAAACCATAATCAGGTGAAATATGCCCTAGTAAAAAAAAAAAAAAAAAATAAATAGTGCTTTTTCCTCAGACACATAATACAACTGTTTCAGAACAAACTAGTTCAGCAGAAGCTCAAGCTATCAATCATGATTTTTCCATCAACTCAAACCCTTTCACCAGAGCCAGCCTGAATACCTACATTTCACCCTCAAACAGGCTTTTAGCAGGCTTTTATGAGGTCCAGGTGATCTTCAAGGTATTATTTGATCCCTGTCTTACATGTACAATCAGGAGGAAGCTGACTAGTTGCAGATGGAATTGGTTTAAATTTTAAGAACTTTAACAACTACCATCGTTCATAGTATCTAATGCCAAATTTCAACTAAGTGCCAGGGCTCTGATCATTTGTTTGATCTCCAGATGTGCCCACATTCAGAAACTGTTAATTTTCCAGTTTTTAACTAAAGATCTCCCAAACATGGGAGGGGACTAGAAACACCTATAGTTTTCAGTTAGCCTAATTATACCATGATGACAAGAATCAAACAAAAGAAAAAACAGACAATAGATTTAAATGTTACTGAATTTCAATTATCAAAGAAAACATGCTTAACAGCAGAAATTCACATAATTTTGTCTCTGCACCTAAGCACAAACACAAAAGAGAAGGTTTTGTGGTGCTATTATC
This sequence comes from Bombycilla garrulus, assembly GCA_013400315.1. Taxonomy (NCBI): domain Eukaryota; kingdom Metazoa; phylum Chordata; class Aves; order Passeriformes; family Bombycillidae; genus Bombycilla; species Bombycilla garrulus. The sequence goes on along the minus strand of VXBU01010197.1, from coordinate 1,255,256 downwards.
AATGAACCACTTTGAAAAGGAAAACAGAACTTAGAATTTGCAGGTAGAAAATTTCGTGCTGCGCCCAAGCAGAAGGTCTCTGCTTAGTCTGCTTTGGACCCACATATTTTGCAGTTGGCATATGTTATTTTGAAGCAACAATCAAATAGTAGAGCTGATGAAACATGAATACTTTGTGTCTTATAAAGTTTTTGGGTTTGGATTATTTGTTTGTTTGGGGGTTTTTTTTGCCAGAAATTGAGTTACTGCACCCAGTGATAATGCTGTTTGCTATAAATTAAAAATTATATTTAAACGATTCTGCTATCTTTTAATTCCTGGGAAACTGCAATATAAAGACAAAAGAACAAGAGTGCACTGATAAATTCAAACAGACATTCCAGCATTTTAAATAATTTACTGATACTTAAAAAGGGACAGATAAATACATAGGTGGCTAATTTTTAATGTGAGCCTCTCAATGATTTACTAAGAACATCCGCCAGATGGTTTGTATGTGGTCCATTCAGTACCCAGATGCTCATAAAGGAATTATCCTGAAGGAATGAGAAACCTGCTTCAGAGCAGGCATGATGTACACAGTGAAATGCACATACCTGTGCTGAGAGAGACAAAGTTTCTCTCAAGAATTCTTGAGTACAAATGGACTTTTTTCCCCCCTCTTTGTCATGCCAAAGTTCAGTCAGAGGGTGAAAAATACAGATAAAGAATTCAGTGGAGATTTTGTGTTATACATAAATTGTATAACTACCTATGAACTCATGAATGAAAAGATTTTTATGAGCTAGTAAGACTTTCTTCCAGAATCTGTTGCAATTTCAGCAAGGTATCTTTACTATAGTTACATATTTACTTTGACTGCATATGTGGTTCCACGTTCTTTGGCTGAATATACACAAAACTCGTGAATGACTTTAATCTATGAGAGAGCTCAAATAAAATTGTGATGTTAAGTACACATGCCTGAGGACAATTTTTTCAAAATAACTTGTGCATATTAATGTGAATTTAATAGAGAAGAACTGAGTCTTTGGTATAGTCACATGTCAGTGAAGTCTGTCTCATCCTGAAACACATGATCTTGCAGTGGATTAAACCTGTCACATGCCTGTATCTCCAAACAGGCCAACTCATTAAAGCTAAGTCTGGGGACAAGTGCTCCTTGAAATGCAGTTGCTTGATGGAGGAATTGAGGAATACAAGCCCTGACCATTGGAATGACAGGCACTACAGCAGAGCACTTAAATACCTCTGTAACTTAAAGCAAACAGTACAGTCCTCCTGACTTCCAAGGGAAGGGAAAGCCTCTGGAGAACACCCATGTTTAACCACTTTGATATCCCTGACAAAAATAGCCAAGTGTAATTTTTTAACCTTTAAAAGAGAATTAAGCTATTTTTAATGTTTTTTTCCTCCACTAATATTCCCATTTGGTTATTTTTTTGGACAGGGTATCTCATTAAAATCCAAGTATTGAACATAATTATTCAACTAGTTAATTTCCTGTCTTTGTGGAATTAATAAGTAGTAGCTTTTCTCTGCTAACATTACTGTGCTGAAATTCTCAAAGAATACTTCATCAAATAATGTAGTTGTACTTATAAGAACTGAAATTTCCCAAATCACTGTAATCGGTTTATTAATATTTAATTGCTTCAATATTTTCCATTATTTTTTTCTAAGCATAAGAACTTACCTTTTCACTACTGGATGCAAATGCAATATGAAAACTTATATCCCATTCTACCAAATATATCAATGTGCCACTATTCTATGTTAAAACTATGAAATAAATTAAAGAGTGATTTTCCTGATGACTTGTATGGGTGGACTGAGGTCATCTTCCTCCTATGTTTCTCTTGCGAAAAGAGATTTATTTTTATCATTGTGTCAAGTAGATCTCACTTTTTACAGGCTTGGAACTTGAAATATTCAAAACTGAAGATAAAGAATGTGAATAACTCTCAGGATCCAGACCACTCAGCTCCTCTGTGAATCCTCCTTTTGTGTGCTTTAAAGCGTTGAAACACTTCTGAATACCTTGAAAACAACAGAGAAAATAAGTAAACAATAAATTAATCCACCCTCCAAGAAGATTCTTCTTCGCTCTGAAAAAAAATCCAAATCCTGTCCAAACAATAAAAAGAAACTATGAAGGTGGAAGGCTTAAAAAACAGAAACCCAAATGGAAGCTGTCTGTGTTTAGTATATCTTTTGTCAGTTAAGCCTACAGCTATTTACTTGACTAAAAGGAAGCAGAGCTACAGTGCTTATCTTCCTATCTTGTCATAAGTGTTCTCAGGAAGATATTCCAAGCAAAATCATTCACAGCTAACTGTGGATGAAAGGATGATATAAATAGGACATAGTGACGTGCTTTTGCTCTGTGAGAGTCCACATATTCTAATATGTTTTCACTTAGTATCCACCTGGCCTATTGTCTTGAGTTCTTTTACATTTTTGACCACATTTAATGTCATCCTAAAAAGATAAAAGAAGAAATCTCAGGTATTACAGCCAGGATTGTGGAACAAAGGGAAAAACTGTGTTTCAGTGCACAAATAGCACTGACAAAAACCACTGCTTCCTTGTACAAATAAACCAAAGCAATTAAAAAGAAAGTTTAAACTCTGTATAAACCCTGCAATGATTTTTGTCTGCAGCAGGTGTAACATTTTAAATTTTTCTTTAACATTCTTGGTAAGAAAGTCTTCAATAGAGCAGGCCTCTCTACCTCTCAAGCTGATGTTAAATAAATAAAAAGCTATTTAATGGTATCTCTTAATGCATGTTGACATAGTAGGTAATGGCTGATTCAACATTAAGAAGCTAATGAAAATCAATGTAAGGATGATGCATGATCTGGAAAATACACCTTTGACTTTCTACTGTATGACTTTGTATTGAGAAGTCTTGAGAAATTCTTATCCGTCAATAAATCAGAAAAAAAAAGAGGATTAATGAGGTGGTTTTGACTTTAACACTTTGTCACTTCTCTTTAATCTCTAGCTAGGCTTTAAGTCATCAAAGCACTTAATCAAAGCCCTAACTATAAGCATAACAGTGTTAAACAGATGTTTGAAAGTAAGCCAACTTGCCATTGTGCTTTGTCAAATTGGAAATGGATTATCAGGTGGCATGAAGTGATACATCATCCTGCACTCAGGGCACCTGTGCCTTTGTTGCAGTGGTGGTAAACAGCTGTGCAACCAGCAAAAGTGCCCGTAGGTGGTGTGGTGTCCGCTCAAAAGGGGAATGGAGCACTCAAGATTCAAAATTTTTGAGATCAAAAGTAAAGATGAAAGTCAGAGGTTCCACAAAAGCTTATGAAGTTTTACTAGTAAATCATACACTTGGCATGAGAATTGGTATAATCCAGTCCCTGATCTCCTATCATAAGCACACAGCAGTTGGTTTTTGAATAAAGGAAGAATAGAGAGGGAGAGAGAATGAAAGGAAGAAAGGAAGAGAGATCACCAGTCCTGGCACCAGTGTTGATCCATCTGGGCTTTGTGGGTGAACCTTTTTATAGACAAGTTTTCCTGCCCTGGAGGTAAGCTTCTTGCTTTCTGTACTAATTAATTATCACACACAGTCCATTTTTGAGCCTTTCTGGAAATTGGTTTGAGGGCTTGGGGGCTTTGTTACTCCCCTACATCCCATATCAATTTCTCAGTCTCATTTGTACCTTTGTTCTGGACTGTGCTGTGCTTATTTCCAGGAACATTTGTCAAGAACATTTATCCCAGAAAAATGTTGCCCTAGCTCTTTATGGTCTCCTGCTCAAGTCACATCCTGATCTTTCTCACAATGCGTTATTACCAATGCGTTATTACCTTATTTGTTACTACCAGCAATCCTTGGTTGGCTCTACAGCCATGCTTGAGATGGACACATGAGCCACCTCATTTTGTAGGCTTCTACAGACAGAGAGATAACCAACGCTTTCTGCTCCAGTTAAGGTCTTCTTTATATCTTCACCTTCTTCTTCATCTAAGTGATCTCAATATATAAGCACCTTGCTGAGCCAACTCTCAGCACCTTCCTTTTGGCAGGTCTACCTTGCAGTCAAATATATTATTGTAGGACATAAGAAATATTGGACTGGTATAGACCAGCTGCCCCGTATAGCAATAGCCATAACCTTGTAAGCAGCACAAAATGTCAAAAGAATTTCATGGTTGAAAAAATACTGCAGCTCTAAGGACACAGTATTTCACATCCTACGTGTATGATAAAATCAATCAGAGGTAATTTTACATACCCATACACATCAGTACACATTTAAGCTACAGAATATACGCAGCCTGCATATATCCTACAGAAAAGGATTAGAGAAAATCTACTCCCTGGAAGATGACAAATATGAGCTGCAGTAATGAAAATTATAGCTTAAATAAACCCAAGCTGTTGTGGACACAACCCAGCATCCTTTCTGTACAAATGGCCTGTGCCAAAGTCAGTAGGGAGCTTGCCTTTACAAATATGGAAAGATCATGTCAATTCCTTCCAATAACAGTCATTAGTCTTAAAAAATATGTAAGGAGTAATAAAAAAGCAAACAGTGTTTGAAAGCTAGTATTACTTTTACCCCCAGTGTAGGAAATCTGAATGCTCTCTGTTTCCTGAAATAATAAAATTCATCATTTTTTTCACTTCATAAAATAATTAAATCATTTAGTAAACTTTCCTATTTGCTTTCTTTAATTCATGTTTCTAACCTGAAAATCTACAGGTCCTTTGTTATAAAAGCCCCATAACATTCTTGCACATATTCTTCCAGCACTGTGAATCCAGGCACAGCAGCTTTGTGTTAGTTCAAGAGACAGCAAGACAGATCCATGTATGTGTCTGCCAGCATGTCAGGGTACAGGTCCTGACCAGATTGTCACAGATGAAGATGGAAGCATAACACATAAGGTAATTCCATTCCTCCAGGCCTTGAATCTCTCCCTTAGTTTCCACCCTTTAAGGAAGAATGATCTCATTTTCTGCCCTTAAAGGAAGAATGTTCCCTCATGTTCATTAAACGGACTCAGTTTTCTTTTGTTAATATATACCCCAAATATACAGAGTACTTCAGCTTTCTGAAGGTTTCCTAAAAGAGTAATTCTATTTAACTTTCCAGTGCTTTCACATTCCCGTCCATAAAACAGTTTGGTCTAAATCCTGTACTGTTTCAAGTCATTGCCAAAATTTACAAGTACATTTACAGCTGGGGCTTTGACCTATTTTTATAATTCATAATTGTTACATGGAAGACACTATTTAACAGAAGTTGAGATATTCTGACAGATTGGTACATAGTTTTGGTGACAAAAGGAATTTTTTTAACCAGAGCATTATACATTTGGAAGATCATTTTAATAAAGGGCCTTTAAAGAAGCAGAAAATATTTATAATCAAAAGTTGAAAGACCTTTTTTTTTCCTTGGTAAGCTGACAATAGTTTATTCTTGAAATCAGTGAGATTTGCCCCAGATATCTTCTAGATTTTTCTTGATCCTGAGGATCTGAGCCAAAGCAGTTCACAGTGAGTGGCAGAAGAACTCAGTATTCTCTGTTCACTTCTTTTGTTGTAGGAAGCAAACAATTTAAGGGGGTGAAAGATCTCAGGATAAAATTTTACTCTAGTAATATTTTGTTTAGTTTACATGCTTAGTGGATTAGACTACCTCATTCTAAGTTCTTTGTTTTCAGAGGAGCCAGTAAGTGTGACTGTCATCACTCTTATGCTTTCACTTATGATTTACAGATTACGTGATTATTGTCTGAGAAGTTTTTAAAAGTATTTGGCTTGCTATATTTAATGCAATAAATGTTTTGATATAGTAGTGGACTTAACATAATGACAGCGTTTCTAGTGCTATTATTGAACATAATGAAAATCGAGAGGTTAATGTAAAGAGGACTGCATAAAGTAAAACAGAATATGAAGAAAAATAAAGCTTTGATATTGGTTGAGTGCCTAAGAATGGAATTTTCCTTATACGTTTTATTGTGAATCTGTTCCTCAATTAATTTCTGCTTTAAGTCAGTCTTGAACTGTTACTATGTGAATAAAATAATTTCCTTTATGCGCAGACTATACATGGTTCTTTGCCAATGTAGAATTACTGTAGGGTGTTTTTATGTAGATTATTCCCTTTCTGACAATTTTCCACTGCTTCTTGAATGTGTCTTCTTTTTGACAACTACCCTTGCTTAGGTCCGAAGTGAAAAGACACTCAAGCTCTAAAGCTCAGAAGAGAAAATAGGACATGGATTTTTTTCCATGGTACGTAGGTGAATATGTTTGGGTTCAGGCCTTTGCTGTTGGACTAAACTAAAAATTATCATTTTCCTATTTTCAAGATTCAATTTTTGATGTTAATAAATATTTCAAAACTACATAAACTCAAATATTGCTAATTAAATGTGAGTAATATTTTTCTCGTTGATCAAGAACAATTCATTATTTTGAAAAGTTATGTTCAAAGATCTATTGGAGACTGCTTTATGTGTCTATAATTAAGTAATTAATAGTAGGGGGTTTTGTCTTTTGATTTTTTGAGTTGAAACTTTAAAAATGCAGTTGTTATATTCCCATATAGGCTTTTCTTTCACCAAAATCAGGAAATTTATTATGATGGTTCCTACTACAAATGTAGCTTGGTCTCAAATATATATTTCATGCTTTATTGGACATCTTATTAAGTTTCTATGCTCAGACAAAGTAAAAGCTGCTTATCAAAGAGAATTTATTGTAATTTCAGCTCAATATGTTCAATCTTAATACTTGATTGTTATACTTCTGCAGTTTGTTTTCCAGTAACTTTCAAGGTATTGAATCTGAAAACCTTCAAGGACATATTCTAAATTTGTACGAGAATCTATACTTGCTAATTTTAATTTCCAGAGCCTTTCATTAGGGGGTCACTCCTCTATCAATGAAGCTCTGGAAACTAATTCACATCTTTTATATTGTCTAGGGAGCTGAAGAATGCTCTGTATTGGAAAATAGATGGCCAGAATAAGCTGGTGAACTCATCCTTCCCCAGGCTGTGTGATGAGGGTTTATTTCCTTCTGGAAGTTCCTAACTCGAGTGACCCACTGTCAGACAGCATAAGTTTCAAGAGGCTTTATTGGGTAACTGGACATTTGCTTTGCCTGGATCTGAGGCTGGACACTGCTCAACATAAACTTAGGAAATGAGACCACAGCTTGCATACATCCAGCACTGCAGCAATCCTAATTTGGGAAGGAACTGTGGAGCTGTCTAATGTTTATGATTAGGGATTTTCCCACTTCTCTGCTGGAAGTGTCATAAGACAGTAAATGTGTTATCATCTTCAGGTAAAACTTTACAACCCTGATTTAAGCCACAGGAATCTGACAAAAATAAGAAAACAGAGTTATTCAGTGTGCATGTAGGAGCAGTTTCTGAGGAAGCCAAGGAATAAAAGCTAGGACATGCGCAAAGTAACACGTGAGATAATTTCTATCAGGTAGGAATGGCCAACAGTTGACAGACTATTAACAGGCAACATGAAAAGAAATAAATAAAGAAAATTTTAAGGAGTTTGCTTATTTTTTTCCATTTATATTTTTTTTTATTTTCAGGCATCTTTTCTCTTTTCAGTAATCTCCTTAGATCACTGGCAATATAGTGCACTTTTCTGAAGGTAGAAACACTAACTCCCAATCCCACACCAAAATTTCTGTTTAATATTAACATTTTGCATCCTTTTTAGGACACGTGTGCAAGATAAATTATCTTGTTCTCAGAGAAGATATGTAATATTTTTGCTGAGAGGATTTCCATGGAATTCCTCTAATTATATTTTGTGGCTGGAGAGGGGGAGTAGGGATTGTTAAAATGAAATGGGACACACAATTCTGACTGTGAGTTTGCTAATGGATCACCATTTCAAGCCCTAAGGATTTAGGAATTCTTTATTTTAAAATATTAGGGGGCTGCCTGAATCCATGAAGGTGATGCTGCTGTGACTCCATGTTCCACGGTCCACCAAGACTGAGCATGAATGAGTGTCCTTGGTGGGTTTCTCAACCAGGGACAGTGGTCCCAAATTTCTCCTTGAATATCCTCAAAGAAGTGATTCTTGGTGCACCATTCACACTGATCCACTGAGCATTCTCAGCCCTGGCAATGTTCCTCTGAATGCTGCTCGGCTCCTGTACTTACAGTGATTAGTTTTCAATTGTATGATCTAGCACGCGTTTTGCAAGCATTTTTCTACTCATATCATGGGTAATTGAATTTACAAAGTAATAATTACCCTTCATGGTAAAGAGCAGAATATAACTGCAGATTTCTTGACAGACATTTTGAGGGCTTGCTTTATAGGGTTGTATGAGCTGTTTCTATCATGCGTGACCATATCCTTTATAATCAAAAATACACTGCTCTTGTCTATTGCAATATTTTTATTTCTATGCTTCTACTTATGAATAGTAGAATGTATTTAATCCTACTTACAAAAAGTCATATTGCAATACATTTATGTTAGAGATTTCTTTTTATGTTAGAGATTTGACAGAGAGAAATTACAAGGATGTAAGGTTTGCTCCATAATTTCTGATTTATCCTTTGACCAACCCTAATGTTCTAAGGAGAAGATCCTTACTTTTGTGCTGAAAATCCTTACTTTGTGCTTGGGTAGCAGCATTTTTGCCAACAGATTAATCATCTGCCACTACAAGATCTTTTAGACAAAGTTGAGTGACAGTGTTGAATGACATAAAAAATAATACTTGGGCCTAATAATATTATTTGGTAGTCTGTTAGCATGGTAGATTAAAAATTGAAAGCTTAACAAGCTCATGATAGTCTGTTACTCAGAAAATATATTTCAACTTTTAAAACTATTCTGACTATTCTTAAAAGCTGATGTTTTCATTTTCTGCTGTATCACTGCTTATAGCAGGTGTTTTTGAATTTGGGATGATGAACTATATCATGTTGGGACTCCCATCTACCTTTGATTGGAGACTCATATCCATTGAGAGAGGAAGGGAGAGAGATTTATTTTATATTGACCATAGTTCAGAAGCTTAGTATAAGAACTTGAACATGGAGTTAACTTTTTATGTTCTTCACTTGTGCAGCATACAGACCTTCTTTTAAGGATTACACTAATTCTGAATCTTCAGTTTTATATTAAAAAAATAATAAGTTTTGTCCTTATTTGAATACTGCAGAATAATCATCTGAATTTAGTTTTGAAGAATTTTCATTCTGGTCCTAGGCAAGATGGAATTTGGTAGCAAGGTAAGTGGGAAATTAATGAACCTAGAGCCCTCTTTTGAAGTGCAACCAAGTCTTCAAATAACAAACCATACAGGCCACAGAAATGAGTTAACTTCCCACAGAGAAATATCTCTCTTTCTCCCCTACAATGAAGATTCATGAACTGCTATGAAGCCAGTATGACTAAAGTACATGGCAGAGGACTTGATTTCACTTTGTGTAGGAATGAAGAATATAATACCTTATTTAGAGGATGATGGAGCTTTCAATTTTTTAATACAGAAATAATGGATAATTATATGTTGTTTTAAATAAATATTATTTTTATTGTGTAACATTCAGTCTATGTATTGCTGCATATCATAAATGTGTCATTTAAAATGTTTATGATTTCAGTGCACTTAGGGCCAGAACATGAATTATAAACCAAGTATCATCTCTTAAGCTTGAGAAACAGAAAACATTATGGAAGCCAGATGCTATCTGGGGAGTGTGTAGGAACTTCATTACACAAATTCCCTTTGTCCTTTATACAAATAAGAAGACAAAGTGGTTCTCATTTGTCTTATTTGTAATTGTGTCCCTTTATTCTTCCAATAAAGAGGCCAAAGTGACAAAATCTGGTAAGGCCTGCTAAAATGGGAATTTTCCTATGCAAGGAAATTCTACATCGATGCAATGTGTGTCCTAATAAAAACCAGCCACAGAGCAGAATGGAAAAAAAATAATACCAACTAAAAAGTGTTGGTCTGAAATAAGAGTTAAAGAATATCAGCAATAATTTCAGAGTAAGATAATAGATAATTAAGAATACAAAGAGAATGGGAATCTCCTCTGAGCAAAAGAGGAAATAGCAATTTTTTGTGATATTAGAAGAAGTGAAGGAATTTCTGAAGCAAATAAACATATAAAACAAAAGAGAGATAGCAAACAACTACCAATGGAAAGGTCTTGAGAGGCTACAGACAAGTTAGAAGAGCAGGTAAATGTAGGAAAAAAAATTAATTAAATGACAAAATTAAGCTATATCTATACAAAGGAACAAAGAATAAGCTAAGCAAGAAATAACCTTGGACAAAGGACTGATTAATCAGATAAAACCTGAGTCCACATGATTTTCAAATATACTACAGTAGATAGACAGATCTGAAACAAACCAAGATGAAGTGTCTGAGCTTAATGTTCTTATTGCCTCTGAGAAGACTGAGAATAATTCATATCTGAGTGATGCAGAAATTCCCTTTCTCCAAGTGACATTGAATATTGTCAAAATCTTTATTCCAGTAATCTGAAATTTTGAAAAAGATTAATTATTGTGCAGGTGCCTTTAGTGGAATTTTTTCACCTAGAAAAAATATTTACTTCTCCATTCTTTCTTATTTTCTTTAATATTCCCCCTGGAAAGCTGGCAAGAACAGCCTTCCTAATTACTTTTTTTAGCCAAATTCTTGAAAGAAACAGGCTTGCCCAGACTTCGTTAAAGAGCTGTAGAGAGGTGTGTAGAAATATACTGTTAGTTGAATAGTTCTGACAAAAGTTGTAAAAATTGAATGAAGAACCA
>VXBU01010197.1:1133597-1244439 GCA_013400315.1 Bombycilla garrulus | reverse complement strand
AGAGTTAAAAAAAAATTTTTGAGACCCATCCAATATTAAGAATAATTAGAATGTTTTCTCTGTGGAAAAAAAGGATTTGGAGAGAGGATGTTTTTTAATGTTTCTGTGTGTTTTCTCCCATTCTCAGTGACAAACATCAGGGAAATTATGCATAAAAATACATATTTAAATTAAAGTATTATTATTTCCTGGGGTGATCTTTTGTGGCCAACATTTCCTCATAAAAAGGAGACAGCAAAGAAAAGACTTGGGAAAGCACAGATATGTGAAGAATTTTAGTTGAATGAGAAATTTAACTCAAGAACAACTGTTCAAAAGTATGTGATTCGAGTTTTAGATTTATATGCTTTTAATACTTTGATTATGTCTATGTAGCAGACTATGAATGAGCCTAAACTCTGTGAAATGTAAAATGTTTCCTGAATCAATGGAAACTAAACTGAAACTTTACAAATAAAAGCTACTGACTAATCATATGCTGTATGCTCATGGTGAACCTGGGCCTAAGCATGTCAAAAATATTTAAAGTGCCTCACCTCATATTTATGAAAGAATTTTGATAGTTTTTCATTAACACTATGTTTGAGCCCTGTATTTGCAAAGCTGTAACATGGGGCTCATCTCCTCTCCTTCCACCATAGAGTGTCGACCAATGAGAAGCAGTAACTGGAAAAAAATTCATAAGAGATTAACATAATGGTTGTTTTGGCACCGTATTGAATGTGTGTCTATGTTAAAAGAAGATTGTTAAAAAAGCATCTTAACAATTAAGGAATTCGGAAGGTTAAGTTTACATGTGTAAAGATAAATAACCATTTTGTGGTGTTATACCCTTCGATAAAAGCAAAATTAGCCATATATTTAAAGACTACATCATATTTCAAATTTTAAAAAAAATCTTCTATTTCTTAATTTTTAGAATACGTATTTTAAAGACAGTTTTAGGTGCCTAGTATAAAAATGAGACTGATTAAAACAAAAATCTGTTACATTATCACTCTCTCAGCCCCTAACAAGTGTGAACTGCAGATTCATTGTTCAGACATGTTGAGTAGCACAGGTAACCACTTATTAACTATCTTTTATCACAGGCTGTTATTCTTTATGTAGGTGAGATACTCCTACATTTTGCCACTGGGTTTCACTGCAAAAAAATTATGAAGCCAAACACAGAGTTCAAACTGTTCTCCTAGTTTCCTCTCCAACTTTCTTATCTCTTTCAAGATTCAAGTGGCACCTTTCAGATCTTGCTAATTCCACTTTATCTTCTCCCAGTTTTAATTCTGACTTTAGAGCCCCTTGCTTTTTCTGTTTCAGTCATATTTCCCCATATGAAGGTTTGGTGGCTATATTGCCTCAGCTGTTTCTGCACCAAACCCAAAGGTCATATTCCAGTTTCTTTCATACATTTTGAATGCTTAAGGCAAGGCCCTCTCAAAGATAGAGAAGATAAGAATTTAAGTCACTTACTGTTATTTCCAGACTTATTCTTGCTTGTGACATGTTTTCTTTGTGTTTCAATAATTTGAACATTTTTGCGTGACTGAAACCTTCTGAGGAAAGATGTAACCTATGGCAGACCTGCAAGTTTACTGTAAAATAACTTTGTCAGAACTGGAAATAATTAAAAGCAAGGTTTCATGACAGAAATTACTGGGTGCTCTTGTTAACAAGATGTGAAAATAAAAGTAGGTGAACTGCACTTGTACTTTGCAAGTTCACTTCCTGGAGTAGCTGTGAAACAAATTTGTTCTCGGGTCATCCAGCACTTCTCTGCTTTTTTTGGTTCTGAAATTGCTCTGACAGGTTTCCAACATCCATGTTTCCTTTCACCTCACTTCTCAAAACATACAGAAGTGCAGCCAGAACTCTCTGGCCACACATGAATTGAGATTTACTGCTGTGGGATTTTGATGCCAAGGCCAGGAAGGTGTTTTTCTACCAAAGAACAGCACACAGTATGGGGCAAACTTCCTGTATGACCTTACTGTTTTTGCCATTTTGGACCGCCATGAGAGGTCACTGCAGAAAGGTACTGCTCTTGAGCTGTCATTTTTCCTGATGACATTTTCCTTTGACAAACTTCAATCTGAAAAAATTGTTTGATTCTAAATGTTATATTACCACACTGTAAGAAAAAATACACTTAGGCTTCCAAGGTGCTCTTGATACACTTCAGAAGTGAATAAGTTTCACAACTTTAATTTTTTATTGTAAAATGTGAAATTGTTATGTTTTTAAAAATATTCAGAGAACAAATAGGTTCCTGTCACAAAACTTACTATAGCTCTGTTCCCACATGCCTATCCTATAACAGAGTAGCATTATCTGCTATGCAGAAAAATGGGTTGAAAATTTTACATAGTTCCTATTCTACCTTTGGGTTGCTAGATAATTTTAGGGACAAAATTTTCCATTTCTGTCTTTAAATTTCTAATGATTAAGAAGTTAGAGATTAAAAAAAAAGAATATTGAATAGTCAAACTGTAAGATTCAAGTGCTGTAGATGTTATATCTCATGTTCAGTGTGTGATTTATCACATGATAATATTTGTAAATGGGAATATCTTTAGCTGGCAACAGTGATGTATTTTTTATCTATGTGAATGAGCCAAGAAAAGTGGTATTATTTATTGAACTTCCTTTATTAATATAGAAGAAATTTCAACAAAAAAAGTGATTCATTATGAGACCCCTCAGGCCTGATGAATTTGCAATCAATCATCTAAGATAAAAAGGGGAGAGAAAGAAGCAGTGTTATCTCTTCTCAAGAAGTAGAGTTATGGGCTTAGGCACATGGACAAGTTCCCACAGAGATAATAAGCTACTGAAGAGCAACCAACTTGTTTTAACTGTCCCTTTGTGTTCCCTTGGTTTGTGGCAAATGTGAAGTAATTCAAATAATCCTCATCCTCTTTCATCACATATTTCATTGAGGACCAAAGAAATGTAAATCACTTCGCACTTGTCACAGGCTAAGAGATTGAAGATAAACGTTGCTGCAGTTCAGCTATATTGGGTAACTCATTATGGCACTGTGACTTTCCACGTGTCTCTGACTCGAGATCTAGATTGACTTTCTGTGTCAAACACTGAACCTACACTTTTTGAGCCTCACTCCCATGTCTAAAGACAAAATGAATGCTGCTTTTATGGTTTGTCATTGCCAATCATGAGGACAAAGTAACCCAGCAAAGCCTAGCCCTAAAGTACAGGTGGCCTGACACAGTGAAAAAAAAAAAAATCAAATGTATTGAAAGAGCTAGATTTCCAATCATTCATAGATTCAAAATCTTGCATATTCTGATAAGCAAGTAACATTTGAAATATTTTTTCAGTGAAAATAAATTTTAAACTTTTGGAGGTTAGCCAGTTCTCCATCCCTATTCTTTGTTAATATGCTGTTATTCCAAACAGCAGTCCCTTAGGTGATGAGGTTATGATTGTATTTAATAATGAATATTGAGACAAAAGAAAATTTCTAGCAATACATTTGCAGCAACGTCTGAGTTTTAATGCTATCGCTATGATTTTCAAATCACTTCTCCCACATGCCTCGTGTTCCTTTTCTATTTGTGGGAATAAAGGTTTTTGAATAGTGATTATTTCTTTGTGGGTTTTTTTAAATCATAAAATTTCAGAATAGAGTTTGACATTGGGAGGAGAAACTGGGAATATTAGTGCTTGCTCAGAACACCAGCATAATCAGCTAGTGTTTTTCTTCTTCCAACAGATTGCCAATTATTTGGGCTCTGGAGAAAGAGGTCATCATCTGTTAAGTTCTGTAGCATTTTCATGGTATTATCATAGAAACATAGAATGGTTTCAGATGGAAGGGTCCTTAAAGATCATCTTGTTCCAACATCCTTGCCACTGACAGGGATGCCTTCTGCTAGACCTGGTTGTTCAAAGCCTCATCCAACCTGGCCTTTAACACTTCCAGGTCTGGGGATCCAACACTTCTCTGAGAAGTGTATACCTAACATCTGTATTTCAGAAAAAAAAGGTGAGTTAAAAAAAAATCTGACTGATGAAAGTAAGTGTATAATTATTACTTCCTTACAAAAATAGAGAAGTGGTAAAATCTATAAGGACCATGACTCATGAACAAATCTGTGGTCCATATTCTGCTGAAATAAGCTCTGGAATTTTATGTATCAGCAGCAACAATTCCTCAAAAGGAACAGTCACACAGAAAGATCACTGACTACAGAAGGTTTATTGTGAAGTCTATTCACCACATTATCTATTTTAAGCTAAACTCGGTGCCTGGAAATAACTCCATTTAACTGGCTTCGGGAAAAAAAAACTGTCTGGAAGGGGATTTGCATTTGCTAATGTGCAAGAGAGAATATCTTCTTTTGGGTAGATACAATGATTTATTTCAGAACTTGATTGTGTGTGCCTCTGAACATTCTAGACTTTCTTAAGGCCTTTTCCTCTCTTTCTCAAACTTTATCTTCCAAATCTTAGGCTTTCATGCATTTTAGTCTTTATGATGGGTGAGATGTGTTTCATATTTTTTCTTGGTCATGTATTTTTCTCTTTCAAGATTAGGTGAGATGGAATCACATGGCAGAAAAGAGGAAGTATAAGAAACTTCAGAGGGTGACTGGCAAAAACTTTTAAATATGGGACTGGGGGAATACAGCTCAGAGATGCTGAAGGTGCTGTGAAACACATGGACTGATCAGCCAAGGTTTACATGAAATAAACGAGAAACCCCCTAGAGATTAGTTTGTTGCATTTCAAAGATCATTGAATTAATTGCAGCATCATATGAAAGCAAAGTTCTACTTGCAAGGGTGCATGGGAAAAGGGGAAGTTGGTGCAAATATATTTTTCACCTTTCCTGTACTCCTTGGATAAAGAGATTTCTCAAATATTCCTGTGGATAAAAAGGAATACTAGTTTCCTTTCATATGAAAATGTAACTTTTATGGGTTTTAAAACCACATGGTCTTCTTCAGGGAGCTAATTATAAAGGAAAGGCGTAGATAATTCTGTTTCTAGTAAGAATTAATTTGATTTCCCATCATTACTTTACCAAGAAAAGTCACCTGAAGTCTGTGCACCTTGACTTTTCTATTTCTCTTTCTTTCTGTACATACATATACATATTCAAGAAATGAAATTATGTTTGTATGCATGCAGATATACATCCATATATATATATGTGTAAATACATATGAAGAGAGATATATATATTCTTAAGGACATCTATTACCTCAATAAACAAAAGCTTCCTTCAGGAAGTCTCATTTTAATTAATTTTTATTTGCAAAACCTTATTGAAAAATGCATTTCATGTCTAAAGGCATATCATACTGATTTGGTAAGAACAAAGTCAGTTAATTGATCCCAGTTTCTATGAATAAATTCTCTCCCCCACCATTTCACTTTTGCTTTTGGAAGTACTTTCTGAAGTTAAAATTGCACATCTGGCGTAGACCTCTATTTCAGCCAATGAGTTCTGTTAGCACAGTCATTAGGTTTAAATTTATGTGAATGGGAGACCAGGAGCATTCTACTAGCCCCAGTGGATTCCTTCAATTTAGATTCACAATTTGTGTAAGTTATGATAACTGTCTAATGAGAGGTTTGGACATACAGTTTTCCACTTAGCAGATAGATTACAATAGCTCTTTCAGAAATTCTACTCATTATGTCTCATTAGTATTGGGCAAGACAATATAAATCTCATTTTACAAGGGACTTATAAGAACTCCTACTAGGAAGTGGTCCTTTTTCAAATAACCTCTTTTTATTTTTTCTGTGTGTCAGCTGGATATTTCTGGAATAGTGTCTTTAACATCAAATGCAGTATATAACAGTTGGTACCTGAAAATATCAATGTCTGAAAAAGAAGACATTTCTCAAGCTAAAACTCCTATGGGGAAAAATAATATTAATATTAGTATATTGCCAAATTACTGTATCAAAAAGAAAATGTTTGAGCCTATATGTCCTAATCATACCACAAAATTGTAAAGAGCCTTAAATATAAATCTTGTTTACACATGAAGCTGAACATCTTGCTTCTGGTTGGGAATTTTGTTTTTAGGCTTGAAGACTTTTTTTTTTTTTGTTCCATTCAAATAAGTTTCAATTGTTTTTTCTTTAACTGCAAATTCATTAGCCACCAAAGCTTTGCACTTCTGATGTGTCTTTAGAGAAGTGGCCTTTGATTTTCTAATTGTTCTAGAATTGCCTTATATTCATTATGGTTAGCTTTTATAAGACTACAGAAAGTGTAAATATATGTTGATAAAATATTAATATTCTTAAGATAATTCTAATCATTATAATGAAAAAAGAAATTGGAAAGTTCTAATTCTGCTTTTCTAGTAGAGTTTGAGAAGGAAAAGTTGTACCATAAGCAGAAGTTTCCCATCCTATGGAAAGATTCAGCTCCTTCCAAACCACAGCCAGAGGGCAACCCAGTATAGAGCTGTGTTAGGAATTTGTGCCATGATTTGGTAGATCTGAAGTACAAGCAGCCTGATCTGGGATGAGCTGCATAAAGAATTATTTCAGTATAAGGCAAGATAGTTGTTCTTCTATAATAATTTTTGCTGTTTCTGGGGGTTTTGCTGCAGTAGTTGGTTGAATTTGAACAGCATCAAGTATGTTACATATGTCGGCATGACATTGAAGTGGCATTCGTGTGAATTAGAAAGGAGTGGGCTTCTGTGTTTCACACTGTGTTGGCAGGAAAGTGCACATGGTTTAACAAGCCAAATATTCATGGACAATATATACAGCTCAAATCATACAGTTGTCCAAACTTCCTGTGTAGTGACAAATCCTACAGGAAGTATTTGCTATTTGTTTTCAGGAACAAATATGGTGCCTATTGCACAGCAAATGATTATGTATGTCTTGATTTTAGTTCCCATTTTAGTGTCAACAAAACAATATTTTGTCTATACAAAAACAGACAGGCTAAGATGCTTTTGCTCACATCTGCTTTGGCCAATGACTCATGCTGTAGTCGAGGAAGATGCCAGTTTTCAGTCTTTGATCACTGTGAGTTGAATAATGATTTGCAAAGCCAGAAAAGATAAAATTAAAAAAAAAAAAAAAAGTATGAGTTCTTCTGTTAAAACTGGGTACAGTGGACTTGACAATGAAAAATAAATGCATGGAGCCAAATTTGGGATATATATAACAAACTTTATTTGCAATAAAACCTCTGAATGTGCTAATGCTAAAGCACATGTGAGAAGACAGATTTCCTTGTTGCTCTGAAGAGGAGATGAAAGCGAAGTCTGTGAAATAACAGAGTGCTCATTTTACCTGAACAGAGGTGATTTAAAGAAAAGGTCTCAATTGCCTCATGTCTTGGCTATCTTTTATCCCCAAGTTGGCTTTAGCTTATTTGTTCAATTTTATGAGTGTTTTGTTTTCCTTTATACTACTTCTATGATGGCACTTAGTATTCATAACCCACCTGATTTTGTAGGAAAAGCTGCAAGGAGTGGAACAGCAATGGTTTCTGTAGAGAACCAGCGGAAATGTCTGAGGATATGTTCCAAATATAACCAATTTTTTAGATGAAGAAATCTTTTTTGAAGATATGATTTCATTTGCAATTTGCTGTGAAATGGGACTGTTCTTGTACAGCTCAAAAAATTTCACTAGATTGTTTTTATCATCAACCAAGGCTCCTTGGCACACTGCATGTTGTTAAGGAAGTTTATTTTCTGATAGATAAGGAAAATACTTTATGCATGTCTTGTAAGTGCATGCATTGATTTTAGCCAGGTCTTGGGTAATCAGCATAAAAATGTCTGGGAGGAGCTGCAGCACCTCTCCTATGACAAAAAGCTGAGAAAGCTGGGGATGTTCAGAAGTGAAGGCTGCAGGGCCACCTTAGAACAGCCTTCCAACACTTAAAATAAGTTTAAAAGAATAACACTGTACTATAGTGATAGGACAAGGGGTCATGGTTTTTAACTGAAAGAGAGTAGATTTAGATCAAACAGAAGAAAGAAGTTCTTCCCCGTGGGGGTGGTGAGGCACTAGCACAGATTGCCCAGAGAAGCTCTGGATGCTCCATCCCTGAAAGTGTTCAAGGCCAGGTCAGGTAGGGCCAGGTTTACTGGAAGGTGTTCCTGTCTATGGAGGAGGGGTGTGAGGGTGTGGACCTCAATCACCTTTTCACTCCTTTCAACCCAAACCACACCAAGATTCTATGTTTCTATGACTTTACTGCAACATTTCCATGCAAGTGTGGTACAAACTCAATTTGTTTGTAAATTGTAAGTTGTAAAGAGAGCTTTAATGGATATCACAGCATCTTTCTAGTCTTTATTGTTAACAATAGAGCATTCAAACCTTTCTTTGGTTTTATTTCATCAGTGAACTGTAAGTTTTTACACTAATGCTTCAGGACAGAAGGAGGCCATTGCAGTCCTTCCCAGTAACATATTGCTAATGTTTTCAGTGCTTCAAAGTGCTTGTCTAACACTTTATTGAATCATCACACCCGTGGTTTCTGATGCCATTTCAGTTGGTCCATTCTCCATGTTAATCACCCCTTCGTATCCTGTTGATTGCCATTGTGCCTTATCTTCTCATTTGACCTTGTGTCACTCAGCCTTAAAACTTCTAGAATTCTGTGTAACTTTACCACACTTCTTAATTATCTATTTTCTCTTTAATGTTCCCAGTACATAGGGAAGCATGTGAAAGGGTTATACTCCTGCATACTGTGTGTTAAAGCCTTATTCCCTGCACATGAACGTAGGATGGATGGCAATGAGAATCCAGGTTTCAGATTTTCTACCCTGAGTTACCTAACAATGCCTAGTTAGAATTGCCATTCTACATATATCTGCTCAGGCAAGGAATTTTCCATCTTCTCCTTGGGTACAAAAACCACATATTAAAATTCAGAGGCCAAAATGGCACCTCATTGCAGTCTGCAGTTTCCTTATGAGCGGATGTGTTGGGGCAGGCACTGATCTCTTCTCTCTGGTGACCAGTGAGACAACCCACATGAATGGTAAGAAGTTGGATCAGGCAAAGTTTAATTTGGATATTAGGAAAAGGATCTTCACTCAGGGTGATTGGGTACTGGGACTGGCTCCCCACGGAAGTGGTCACAGCACCAAGAGTTCAAGAAGAATTTGGAAAATGGTCTCAGACACACTGTGTGATTCTTGACATGTTCTGAGCAGGGCTGGGAGCTGGACTTGATGAACCTGATGCGACCCTTCTAACTCAGGATATTCTATCATTCTATGTTCCAACTACCTACCTGAGTAGATGTAAGGCGTCTACTCCTGTCCCAATTGTGTTCCTGTAAATACTGCGGAGAGGAGTAACTGGGGAACTGTTTCTTCTCACACAGGCAAAGCACCAGTGACCATGTGTTTTGCTACACCCTTCCCTTCTATGAGGCCATGGCTCCCAGGCTTTGGCTCCCAGATGCTCTTGGCTCTGTTGAGTTTACAACTCTTGTAGAAGCAGTGTCTCTATGAGAGGCATCAGATACAAGTAAAAAATATTTATATCTTGGAAAGTATTTTCTGCATTCATTTCCTGTTCACTTTTCATAAACATTTCATGTTTACTATTCACTAAATATTAATAGCATAGCTATTATTCAAACTTCTGTTTTGTTTCTGCATATATTTTTAGAAGAAATATTTTGGGCTGTCTCTACAAACACACTTTCCCAAAATAATTTTTTTCAGACTCCTTGAATCTTTTCTCTCTAATCTTCAGTATCTTGCTTATCTGTTCTGTTATTTTAAGATATAAATAAAGCCTAAGGTCACCCTTCTATTTCAGTAGCCTTTACAATATTTCTCCCTAACTGTATCTCTAGACATTTGTGGTTCAGAAACGGACTTGAAGCACCATAGACTATTTCTTACTTTGGATACTTGATAAGCATTTGGCACCAGGAAAATGACTGAAGTTCAAGGAAATACAAAATTCACTCAAATATGAATTACTTGCTGCCCATGCGGATTATTCTCCCCACTCAACTCTTACTACTTATGAAGAAACACTTTGTGAGGAGGCAAAGAAGTAAAGAACACATAATTTAGTACTATGTGTATTTTTCATAACTTGAGTATTACCCTGGTGAGTTAAAACACCTGCTTTCTTTTCCTCTTGTTTGTAAGCTGCAAATTGCAGAATTTTCTCCCAGTTGTGACCTAATCAGTGAATTGTAGTGAGAGGCTTTTGCCACCTTCTGTTTCTTGTTCCTGATTAATAGTTTCTTTATCTCCCAGAGTTTTATGTGGTTTGCAGAGGCTTTTTAACAGTTTTCAGATGATCTTTCGATCATGAAGCTTTTAAAAATGTTCTCTTTTCATGCCTGGATTTAATTTGGCTTCTAAAATATCTTTTCAGTGGCTTCAGAGGCCACAATGAGCATGATTAGATGGTATTTGCTACTCATGTCTAGATGGCATTTACCTCTAAATAGCTGGGGCAAGCAAGCTCTGCCTCTGGAGCTGTCCCCCCCAGTGCTCTGAGCCAGCTCATAGCCATGCAAAATCCAGCAGGACAAAAGGCAGGATGCATGAGCTCAGGCTGGGGAAAATGTAACTACACTCCCAAGTCTCCCTTTGACTATGTGTATGAGCAGGCCTCTCTATGCGGGTTTACAAAAGGCAATATTAACAGATCCTTTATGACCCTGGTTCCTGTCCTGCCTCCCCACTCAGCAAGCCTGTGATGAGACATGCCAACATTGCTGACAGTTAACTTGGCAATGCAAGATGGTGATTCCCATTAGAAACTTGGATGCCCCTCCAATCCCTCAGGAAGATAGCCCTTAACAGTGACCTGTATAACATATTCACTCTTCACTCTGGAAACTTTGACTCCAATGCATTTAACCACCCCTAACATGCTGGTTAACTCCCAGGCAATGTCCACGTATTCTCTCGCAGCTTAATTGCACAGTATATGCTATTTCTTGACAAACAGCAAGTCTCTTAGTCAGGTCTAACAAAACAGTAAATTGTGGCTTCCTTGCTGAAAGGCTTCAAGTGTATCCAAGGATGACTTTCCCTGGTTCGTATCACATTCAGACAACCACAGCGTTAGCAGTAGTTAAGTATGTGTCAGCTTTGAGGAGTGTGATTTGTGTCTTTCTCATAACATTTATTACATTGCTTACATTATAGTCAATGTAATTGTAGCTATTGATCTCTTTTCTAACTGTGGTGAGTTGTTAAAAGTTAGTGGCTCTCCGTATCTCCACCTATATGTACTCTGTAGCAGTCATTTACCAGTAGGTGTAAATGAGTGTTACTCATTTCAGTGAAAATGAAAAGGTTTTCTTCCACTCAACAGTAGCTGTGATGAGGATTTGCACTCTTCCTTCACAATTTTTTTCACTGGTTAGGAGGATTGAGTTGGGTTTGACTTATCCCAAAAACTCTACGATAGACATTTACTCCTCAGAGGACCCATTTTGCACCGTAACTCAACAGAGCATTTGTTAAAACAAAACTACTGTATTATTTGAACATGATTCTCATTGGTGCTCTTTTATCTGAGCCTGTTTCTGCAGCATGCATCTGCTCTTGCATAATGTAACTTTTGTCATCAACTTGTGGGCAGCTGAGGAGCCAGAGCTAAATAAACCTCAGATAAATCCTGTTATATGTGATGTAAATAGATGTGAACTGGCAATTTAATAGTGCCCTTGCACTTTTCTGCACTGTATAGGATTGTGAAAGCTGAATCTGAGAGAAGCTGTGCAGTGGTCACAACCAACAAGTAAGTCTTGAATTTATGTGGGTGCAAGTGGATGCCTCTGAGAGAAATGAAATAATTTGGGCTAATGGCAGCACAAAATTCTCTGATTTGGAGAATTTTAAGACTCGGATTTGAGACCACTCAAATGCAAAGCAACATATGTTTTACCAGTGGATTAATAATGTAAATTAAGACTTAGCCAAAGATATATATAAAATCCTAGAAATATTCATAGACATATTCAATAAGTATTACTTAAATTATATACTGAGACCACTACTAAAAAATTAAAATGAGACCTGTACAGTTTTAAACTACTTTTAAAATATAACATCCTGTTACTGGATGTTTTACAGACAAATTATTGACTCAATAGAGGGGAAATTCTTTTGCTTGTGTTATACAGGTCAGGTTTGATGATCGAATGGTCCCTTCTGGACTTAAAAGCTATGAATCTGCTCCTTTTCAGCAATGTTCACATAAAAGGTCAAATTTCCAAGACTGGAATATTTCACTGAAGGACCAGAAGCTCTCTAAGATGTTTTTAAAATAATGAAAGGGGTAGAAAAGACATAAAATAAGGACAAGAGAAGGAATGTAAAATAAACTAAACTAAGGAATTTCTGTCCTCAACCTACAAATGGGAATAAAATGTTAAATATCAGAGCATGCCATGTGCTTTCAGAAGTACTTATGTGTCAGTGAACAACTATATCACACAGCTGTGATATAGTTAAGCTGGTCTGGTTATGGAAGACTCTTTCCTAATAATCATAATCTCTTACCTAACTAGCTGCTGAAATTCATCACTAAGAGGAAAACTGTTTTGTGATTTGAATGTGTATATGTCACCCCGTGTAAATACATAAGCATCATTAAAGTTTTACAGTGACAAATACCAGGATTAAAATAGCTACATAATGACATTACCACAGTCTAGTATTAGCATCCACCCTCCCATACTGTCCCAAGACTGAAATATATGCTGAACAACATTTTCGTTTTTGAATTTCATGCTCTAATCTCAGCAAAAAATTCAGTATTCAGAGCAAGTCTCAGTGAAGGTCACACATAACAAATGGAATATATGCTCTTGAGGCACCCTTTAAGACTTTGTTTGTAACTGTGACTTATTTTATAAAGAGATTATACATTAAAAATTATGTTCTACAGTTTTAACTTTAAATACTTATTTGGTGACACTAAGGAAAAAAACCCACTCACATGTAAACACTACAAGCCTATACCCTCTAAAAAATTAATAATTTACATTTCTCATATAATACATCAAATACAGAGAGAAACCAGAATTTTTTTTCCTACATTTTGATGAGCTCAGCAACATTGCAACACTGACTCCTTTATAATGAAAGATTTCTAAACTGTAATAAAAAGGGATATATAAAATAGTACGCATGTTACATATTAATTCCCTCCATCAATATGATCTGTATTTTGTACCCCATTAACCTCCACCACCAGGCAAGGGTTTAATTTCTAATTTATACAGCTGCTTTCCGATCAACTATCTGTGATGGCAGATAAGGCAAAAGTAGTAAGACACGATATTTGAAAGAAAAAATGCTGAGCTGGAGAGCACAGTGAGAGGTGTTTCATTTAGCTGACTGTCCTGCATATAACAATTCTTATCCAAAGACCCAAGAGCACTCAAATTTTATAGCCAATATGTTAGCTCTCTGTATCCATTAATGAAATTCAGCTATGGCTGAAGAAAAAAAAAATCCAACATCCTTTGTGAATGTACACCAAGATGACACAGAAAATAGAAGTATAATTAGGAATCTTCGTATCTGTGTAAGAAATATAGGACCAATTAGTCAAGTGAAATTTCATCATGATCGAAAAAAAATTATGGCTCCGTGCCACTTGAATCTAGCTTTAGTACATTTGCATCTTACTCCAAGGATAATATCTCTCAAAATTTCTGCAATAATACAATATTGTGCTTCTCTTTAACATATTTTGTATTCTTATACATAATTATTAATAGTGACTAATTACAGCAGAAAAATTCTCTGATGACTAGGTCAGAGTTTTCCTTGCAATGCAATGATTTGTGATGTTTTTTGAAGGGTTAATAGTTTCATTTATAAATTGAAAAAAAATTGAGATTTATACGAACTGCTTTTCCTACTAAAGCAGTCCGAAACAATGCTGTCAATCTTCTTGTTTTCCAAGGTACCTGAGCCAAATCCATTTCAGCTCATATTATACAGAGTCTCAAAAATAAGATGAAGAATGGAACTCTTATTCTGTTTAAATAGAATTCTATTTTTAGAAGTAGCTGTGATAACATCATAAAATTTCTTGCTGGGTTCCTGTCTGTGAAAATACAAAGCAGGTTTTATACAAAATGCAGGTTATGCAACTTCCCCCCTCCCTCTCCTTCACACACTCATATTTAGGAGAAGGAAATTCTTGACAGCAAGCCCTCAGTGGCAATGACCATCTGGCTTTGTGCTCACTGGTAGGTGCTAATTGGCAGTGGTGAAAAGTGGTGGTAATAAACGCTCAGCCTAGTGTAGCCAGCCCTGTTTGACTGAAAAACTAAATTCTTTGAACTTTACAGAATTTTTAACAAATAGATAAATATAAATGCTTATAAATGCTTAGATTTTTACCAATGTTAGGAAAATACTGGCTTGACTCTCTGAGCAGCTTTACAGCAAATGAATAAGAATTTTAGTCGTGGTACAATTGCAGCCATTAACATAGCCTTTCTTTTAACAATTGCTGCCCCAAAGGAACAGTTTTGGTGTTTGTTTTCCTACAAGCAGAATTATATTTCAGAGAACAGAGTCTTGGGTGTACCCTACACTTTCACAGGATGCCTTGATTTCATGGAAGTGTCTCAAATATCAAGGTTTAAGAGTAACATAGGAAAGTGAAAATCACGATGCTACTTTTTACATGTATTTTTAATGTGAATTGCACAACGTATGTGCTCAATAGCCCATTTCTTTCCCCAGATTTGAAATCAGTACCACTATATCCATTAAGCCTTACCAGGGTAGGAAGCAACGTGCAGAATCTCATTCAGTGGATACAGTTCTGACCCAATAGAATTTTATTTTTTTGTTTTCTCAGACAATATAAAGATATAAGGTAGTTTGAAAGAAAAGGTTCTAATTTGCACGTGGGTAAAATTTGAATATTATTTATTTGTGTTTTGGAAACCACTTGGTTTTATCCAAAAAGCCACAAGTATCTTGAAATATGTGTATTTTGTCCAATTTCCAAGCTAAACTGAGCCTTTTTAGTGTGAGTCCTATGAAATGAATTTTAAAATCCTCCAAAAAATTATTTTCAATAAGAGTATTATATTGTGCTGAAAATTCATAGCATGATTTTATGCAAATGTTAGACAACAGAGCTACATTTATTTATATTTTATTTATTTATAGAATAGTTATTACTGCTGAATACTAAAGCAAATAAAATATTTTAGAATTTAAAAAGAAATAATGACTTATTTTGAGAGCTGATTGTGTGTGATTTTTATGTGATCCTTGCTGCTTATCGGTGTTCAACAGACACCCTAGGATTTAAAGTTACAAGTCTAACTTTCACATGGAAAAAAAGAGGTGAGACAAAATTTATCTTTAGTTTCTATTTCCAGCAATTATATTACTTCTCCCCCCTTACTAAATCCTTTCCTGACTTATGCTTCTTTTTCTCCATGTAAGTTCAAGACGTAAATAAGATAATAGATGTAAATTTGAAATGCGACCTTTTCTTTCATTCAGTTTTTTGCAAATTACAGTAATTACAGGGAGAGTATTTCATATTTGTAGAACATGTTGAGAAGAACTACATCTTTACTGGTAATTCTAGTTGCTACTAATATCAAGAAAAGAGTCTCTATCCTTCATTTCTTATGCCATTACAGATCTGATCCATAGAATTCTTAGCTAAACTTTGGTTCTAGAAGACTAGAGAAAGAAAATCAACTGCTAACTTTATATATTTGCAAAGTGACACTTGCTAGAAAAGTTGTCAGAATCTTATGTTTCTCCAGTTGGAAGGTTTATAAAAGCTACTTCATCCATATTAAATTCTAAAGTGAAATAGACTTGTGTGGGAGAGAACTTAATCTCGGTTTAACATCAGTACAGCACCCCAAAGGATCATAGTTCATGCCTAATTGAGCTTTTGCAGCACAGTCACGATCACTTACAGGAGGAGATAAAAAAAATGCCATAACTTCAAAAGAGAAAATACTTTACTCTGTTCTGCTCTCTTTCCCTCTTGCTTCTCTTTCCTCCCAATTCCACCCCCTTTAGAGAATTAAATGCACACTGCATTTTGCATATTCCTACAACAGATAAACATAGTCAAATTTTCCTAGTGATGACCTTGTTTGTCAATACTTAAAAAACTTAAAACTATATCTGGCCATAGTTTTACAATAAAAGTGGTCATGTTTTTTTCAATTCCCATTTAACTCTTCCTATAGAAAAGCCTCAGTTCTGGCAGTTGGGAAGACAGCATGACAACATGGATTATTTGGATGGTCACCATTATGACTCCCACTCTGTAGCTGTGTGCATGGCTTTCTCCAACTCATAATGTCAAAATCAGCCCCCTCTATTCAGCCCTTAACACCCTCTTGTATTCTGTGGAATCAGCAAAAGATGAGGATCAGTACCATCCAATTTCTAGAAGCCTGTATTAGGAACAGGAATTTACCAAGAATAAGAAGGGTTATTGCAGGAACTTGAGTGTATTTTCTTTCCTTCTTGCACAGATCACAAGGAATATCTTGCAATAAAATGAAACACATATTATGCACTAACAAGATATGGTATAATGCTTTCCATTGCACTAATGGACACAGTGTGCTCAGACTGTCCCTATCAAAATTCTGCCTTTTTTCACAGCACAATAATATCTCTTGACCTCCTCACCTGTTCCCAGTTGCCTGCAGAAGTGTGATTGTATCTGTTAAATGGAAATGATGGCTGTACATCACAGGTAGGAAATGTTTTGCAAGTCCACTTATTCCAGTGCAGAAAAGTTGTTACATGTTTTGACCGAGGCCTCACATTGAATATCTGAAATGACTTGCTGGGTCTCTCTGAAATACAAGAAGAAAACACTCTTGTTATTTTTCCTTGTGTCCTGTCTTGTCTCTGAATGACTGAATGTGTTGAATCAACCCAGTTGTTTGAGAATGATTGAACAAGTTCAATCAGACAGCTTTTAAGGTAGGAACAATGGGGGATCAACACTGTCAAGCAGGAATCAGTGCCCAAAGCCAAAAAGAGAGCCCATATTAAGTTACACATTTTTTCCGATGTAATGCAAAAGGCACTTCCTTCCCAGATACAGCATTTCATTTTCTTTGTAAATAGTTTTACAAAGTATAAATGAACAGGTGTTATTATACAATATTTATGCATCTTGGCTGTCTAGTTACCTTCATTTCCTTATTGCCATTGAAAGATTATACCATTACACAATTTTTATCTTCGTGCACCAATAAGTTTAGCCAGTTACTAGCTTTTTTATTAGTGAAAAACACAACTTGAGTTAACCCAGTCAGTAAATCAGACTTAATGCTGCTGGTATTCTTAGAACAAACTTTCAGTTTCTTAAATACTGAGTGAAATATTTTCAGTTATCTAATAGCATGAGTAACCAAATGCGAGATTGCCACACTCCTATGTCAACACCTTAATGACTTTGGCTCTAGTTTGTGTGCTAGTGGTGTCATATAAAGATTTTGCCTAATGCTCTTAGTAGAGAATTTAAATGGGACAAATCAAAAACATCTAAATAAAAGAAGAAGGTGGCTGTGTGGCCCTCCATAGAGTGTTGCTGAAATGTTTCCCTTGTGAAACCTTTTTTAATGTCCAAAGTAATCTAACTGATGCTGAACAGGACACTGGGGAGCCTTCCACAGAGAGTGGTTGTACACTAGTTTGATGGGACTTAGAGCAAATAGTAAGTGTCACAAAGGTTTTTATTCTCAGATTTTGAGGGAGCTTTTATAAAGAAAAGAGTAACATAGCTGCTTGAGAAAGGAAATAAGAAAAGTCTGAAATACTCATGTACTTACAAGCGGAAAAATCTGCTGTCTTTCAACTGCCACAACACTAGTAACTTTGTGATTGATATTCAGTAAGCACAGTCCTAAAAATAAATCAATGCACATTTTGAATGCTGTCTGTTTGGTTACACATCTTTATACACTCTTCTGTTCTTTAAGTCCTGATAATGAATCTTTGTTCTGATTTTACAATTATAATGGAATTCATAGCTTTAAAGTCATTAGGATTAACATGAATAAAACAGTTAAGGTCCATATTATGAATAAAATGAAAATTTTAAAAATAAATTGTCTGAAGTAGGGATGTGCCTTGAGTATGTAACTTTTTTTTTTCTGTTTTCCATTGACTTACAGTCTATTATTGCATGTTGCTGGTAGCAACCTTAAAGCCAAAAAATGGCTTTGTATTCCACAGTCCCTTTGGAAGTTAAGCTCTCAGAAGGTTGGATGACTGTTACATAAATTGGATTTTAAATAAGTCAGTCTTAATAAAAGAACCACTCTAACTGTGCTCTGTTTGGTGTCATGATATCCATTTGGAAACAGTTTTCTTTCCAGTCCCATGCAAGCAAGTGCCAGCTTGTCCACAGTGCCTCCCCAACAGTTTCTAGGGGATTTGATAGTTGTAATGCATGATGCCTGCCAAGGCCACCAAATCTCCTGAAAAGTAGCTACAGCAATGAAAGATTATGTCAGATAAGCAAAAGTCAGCTGTCATTGCAAACATCAGGAATATTGCACTGCATAATGGTCACTGTTAGAAACAACAAAGCTTTAGCTGGAATCCTTTGTGGTGATGAAGGAAAAAAAAATCCTATCTCATGGGCATCATCGCATGGATGTAACATCCTGGAAAATACCTGGAGAATAGAAGGCCTGACATCAAACTCTGCATAAATCTCTGCCTCCAGCTTGATAAGTACGGGACAGTTCCTAGAAAAGGATAAGCCTAAGGTAGATCAGACCCTGTTACAGGCCTCTGATGAGAATTGTCATTCATAAATACCTTAAGTATCATTAACGCATATACTCTGATCTTTTGAAAATTCAGAGTACATCCAAGCCAAGTGCAACTTTATATAAAAAATAATCTATCTTTTCCTGCAGGAAAGCTAGTAATTTCATGTGACTACAGACCAATTTTAAAAATTTGATTAGTTTTATCATGTGGATTTAGAAGTGGAGAGTCCAATGCCCCCTCCTCGATTGTAACATGGTTGTGTTAAGAAAGAATAGAGATCTAAGTTTTACTCATTTTTTTTGAATCTTCACTTTATCATTCACAGCAAGATTAATGTATTCTTGATATTTTTAATCCCATTTTGTAAAGGCTTAATAACAGCACCGGAAAAGCTATTTATAAACAGCATAATATATCTTCATGTGCATTTATTTTTCCTTGTTTTCACTCATTGCCTATCTTGGCAATAAAGAAATACACAATCATTACTAACACCTTAACTTTGGAAGTATCAGAGCAAACACCGTGGCTCTGTCTCCTTGCGCTTGGTTCAACATTCACAGTAGAGGCTGAAGAACTGAAGTAATCATGCAGCCAACAAGCCAATTTCAGGATCTGTGTTTTTTAACATAAACTGTGTGTGATCTATAAACACCACTTCAGGCTCTCTTTTTTTGGATTTTGTTAAAAACAGATGAATGACTTAAGGCAGACTGAATATCACCTGTATCCAGGAATAGCCTCAGAGAATTTAATGGGACTACTTATGAACTAAGGATCTAATTTAGGTCAGGGTGAGGTCACATAGTTTGATACTTACTCAGCCAGATTTAGTAAGCAATATAGTTATGGAGAGGTTTTTTATGTTTTTTTTGTTTTTAAAGTTTAAAATTTTCTGTGCAGTCTTCTCTAAGAGTGATCAACAGAACCACAATTGGCTAAGAATGTGATCTCATACCAAGTAAAATCATTAATATAATAAAACAAAAATATAAAGGTCTTACTTCTATGCATACATTTTACAATTATTTATGCATAGAAGTAAGACCATCCATTGGGGTGGTGCTTCTAAATCAAGAAGTGCTTATTGAATAAGGGAGGAAGAAATATCTTGATAAATCAAGACTTCACTGCCTCTAAATACCCAACTGTTTCCAGCTGCAAATACACATGGCTACTCCTGTTTCTCCCTATTTAGCAACTCTGCAAAGTTCCTGGGGGAGCTGGTTCAGAAAATAGGGAGGTAATCTACATTAAAGTGTTTATTGGCAAGATCTAGAAACCACCCTGCTTTTCTGGTGAAGATTAAAATGCCAGTTCATGCAGAGAGAGGGAAGACAACGGGTTGGTATTTGATACTGCATAAAAAGTAAAGAACTGATCAAAGTTTAATGACACTGGTGAAGCAGAAACAGGAAATGTTGTCACTACATAAACAGCAAAATGTCATTTGTATATTAAAAAAGGATAACATATTTCATGTAACTCTAAATATATTTTTTAAATTAATAAAATATTGGACTATGATTACATATAAAAGTCATGACAGAACACACATAGACCAAAAATCTAAGCTAAAAGTCATGGTCCAGAAACACAGAAATGAAACTAAATATTCTGTTTCCAAGGGTCTTCAACATGAAAGCTGAGAAATGTTGAAGAGCCATGTGGAAAATTTCTGTTTGGAAACTCACATTTTCAACTTTCTCTGCATGGAAATAATCAGAAATAAAGGAAAGCTGTATATTTTTTGCTGCAAGCAGCTCTGTTCCAAAACCAAGAAAAATCCCTATTTTTGAACTTTTTTTCATAGCCCTTTTTTCAGACTTTCTTATTAATGTTGTGCTTAATTCTAGCACAGAATGTATCTACTTTGGCATGGTATGAGACAAGAGAATGTACAGGATTATCACAAAACCACATTTGCAACATACACACAGTCTGCATTACAGACTGTGTGAAAAGGACACAGCCCTGCCAAGCAGAGCTCTTGCTGCTTCCCGCAGGCACTGTGAAATCCCACTACTCCCCAGCAAAGGAGCATTCAAATCTCCTACCAATTCAGCCACTGGGTCTGGCAGGCTGTCCTTAGAAAATAGCCTAGCACAACGTAATTCAGTGACTTTAAGCCCAAGATGCTTATTGTGCCCCTTATATAAAAGTTCTTTCCATGTGGCAGTTTTCTGTACAAAGAAAATTGTAAGTGTAATGTTAACTCAGGTACAGATTTTCAAATTTGTTAATTATTTTTCATTTTTAAATGGTCTATCCATGTATTTAGAATAAGTGTGTTTCACATCTGCAGATGAAATAATGGACTGTGAAAACACTTTTTTTTTTTAATTACAGATCAGGCATTTGAAACATGAAATTTCAATTTCATGTGCAAGACTGTAAACTTTGATGGATCATTGTTTAAAGGGTCTGTATTTTGTCTCCTCACTGTTTAAATGCTTTAAAATTTCTATCAATGTCTAGCTTAAGTTGAATAAATATTTAATTTAAATATAAGTAATTCTCAGGCAAAGTGTGAGAGTCTCCAATTTCGGAAAGCAAATTCTGTGACAAATCAAAAGCAATATAATAATTTAAAAAGTTGGATTAGTTTGACTCTAGCAGTTATTTGATTTCATTTTTTACTCTGTGTTTATGAGAAAGTGGTTTGCTTTTCTGTGGAAATTAATTTAAAGGAAAACACACAAGTCCTGTGCTGTATTAAATAGTCTTTTTCCCTTAGTTGTTCTATCATTCTATGTGGTTTTATTAAAATTACTATTTTGATATACTACATAATTTTAAATCTTGTAACATCCCTGTAATAAGGGTCAAAATTTAATATTAAAAAATGGATCAAAGTCAAATTTGTCATATGATTTGTAAAGAACTGCAAGTATGAAGGAGTGGAAGCCTGGGATCAAAACTGTCTTCCTTGTCTTATAGAAGATGCTGGAAGAAGAAGGGCTGACATAATTTTATGGCAATACTTTTGATATCTTGGGCATTTTGGATATAATTGAGTGCAAATAAAATAAGAAAAAAACCCCAACCCTTCTGTCTACTGATATTTCTGCATTTGAGGTTGGTGTCTATAATATTAGTTCACACTCAGATGTGCCATAAAATATGTTCTGTCAAACAGTTGAAGAAGGAGAGGAAGGAAGGAGAGAAAAATTACCTTTTTAGGTAATTCAGACTTGCACAGGAAGCCAGTGAAGCAGAACCACATCACACTGACTTGTTGCACTCTGTCACAATTTGTCACTCTGTTCTAGTGCAAACTTCCTCCATTTTATAACACTGTAAAACCAGAAATCAATGCAACAGAAAAAGTGTTTTAGATAAAGAGTACAGAGAGATGTAACTTAGACTTCTCCTCTGACCATTTTTAAAAGGAAAAGTAACATTCCTTCTTACTGAGTATGATGTTAGGTTTAACACTTCTAGCTAAACAAAACATTGTAATTTTTTGTTCACTTACAGTGTTACTGCACTTTTTATGCTTTCGCACAGTATGAACATGGTCTCTATTTGATAATTAATAACATCTGCCCTTACATGACAAATGATCTTTCTTAAATGGAAGTTTTTTCATTTCTACAAGTTTTGCATGAGTCTTTTGGGAAAAGTTTTTAAATGACTAGTTTTGTGCAACATTTTAAAATTTCAAACATGTAAGAGGGTAGGTTATCCTAGCTTTTCAATCTGAAAAAACATGGTTTATTTAAAATTCAACCTTCTTCTCTTGTGGCTCCTTAAACAGGGAATATATGAAGAAAAATTAGTCGTATAGTATGAAGTGTAAAGTATTTTGAAGTATAAAATGTATGCATTTTTATAAGATGACTGACTGTCCTAAAGGTGTTTGTATTCCAGACTAGACATGTTTAGACTCCACAAATATTCAAAGAAATATCTTTTCTGTATTCTTTTAACATGTAAAGCAACGTCTCCGTTTTCAATTACAGGGAATCTCAGACATGAAGAAATTAAATGACCTCAACAAACACCACAAAAGCAGAGACAGGAATTGAACCTGGATCTCCTGAATGTTAATTATTTGGTTTCATTTACAGAATTAATGCTTTAATGTGTTGCTGTTCAATGTCTTTCATTTGACATTCCAGCAGTTTTTTTGGCTCCAAATAGAGCAGGTTTAGAAAGCAGCAAGAAGGTGTGTATTTATTTCAGCAATTGTGAAAGGAAGCAGCTGTCTTGCTATTATTTAAGTAAATTCCATTTTTCTGGACCTTGAAACTTATTTTTTTAGCCAGACAATGAAATAGCAAAATAGATGTCCATGAACCATGGTGCTATGTTATGGCTGCTGGTTGGAAGAAATGGGCTTGCAATTAGGAACCACATTTTCTGTTGAACAACACGATACATACAGTCAGTATTTTAGGGAGACTTACTGCATTCTTCATAAACCTAAGCAATCTAGGTAGATTTTATCTCAGCTAAATTTAGCTGCTTAAATAAGAGTCAGACAGTTAGAATTTCTAGAGAGTATTGATATCTGAAATTCATTGCAGTCTATAAAGTAGAAATAATAAATAAGAAGCCATGTGAGAAAGAGATATCTTGTCACTTTGTGGAGCAAAGAGGTAAAAAAAAAATGAAAAGGACATATAGAGAGATCTAAGACATAGTTTTGTATGTGTTAGTTTCTTTAAGAGGCAGTTATTTTGAAAACTTGCTTCCCTGGAGAAAAAGACTGCTTTGCAGTTATATTTATCCTCTGAATATTATGTAGCTGTCGTTCTGTCTATCTACCTGTTTAGTGTGTTCTTTTCTTCCTTGGATGCAAATTTTGGCTATTATATAAGATCTGTTAAGCCTTTTTCTGTCAGGTTAGAAAATTAGCTCATAGAATAGTATTAGTGTTTGTACAATTTTCCCAGGTTTCTGGATGGAGTCAGTGGGTCTTTTTTGTAGTGGATACTGTAAAATTTAAACACAGCTTTTTGTGCTGCCAGTCAAATTATGGCAAAAGGAAGTTTTGTATCTTACAATCTTCCCACCAAACATTCAAAATCATAAGCTTTTTACCCAGTAAAGAAACAAACTTTATAAATAAAATCATTTTTCCAACTTCTGCTTTTAAATGTGATAATTATTTAACTGTAGACATTATCCATATGAAGAAACATTACATCAAAGGAAGAAACTGAGGGGTGAAGTCTAAGGGAGACTGAATTACATACCTAAAAGCAAGTTGTGGATCACAAAAGGCAATTAATTATTAATTAGTTTGAACATTTTACATTTTATTTTTATAATGTTTTTATGATGCAGGAATTTAATCCAAAATATCCAGTGAAATTTGGGATCCCATTTTGCTATCTGGTGGTATTAAAAATATTACCTTTAATAGAAGGAACTCAGACACCAAATGTTATGTGCTATTTATAAGGTGTAAAGATGTGAGAAATTCCAACCCCAAAAAAGTTGCATTTTCAGGCAATTTGGTCAATGTTCAGCATTTCAAATGCTGCTATGAGCCTTTACATTAGACTAAAGATAGGAAATTTTGAATGAGTTCTTGCTACCAAGGAGTCAATTAAATGTGTACGGCTGTGAAAACCCCACAGGGATAAAGGGCAGCCACAGTTAAGGAGGAGATCCAAATTAAAACCAGTTTGCAAAACTGTTGCTGATTATTACTTTTTCATTCTTTCCAAATGCTTTGCATTCTTCATCTTCCAAGTAACACAGAATGAATTTACAAATTTATGGAGAATATAGTTCCAAAATTAATACAGTCTACAGGATATAATTTCTGATTCAAATTCACAAGCTTCAGAGTACCAGCAGTTGTAGGGTTTTGTTCCAGGCCAAATCCTGTCCAGAACATTAGCAGCTACAGTAGGCAAATTTCTAGTTTTATTGACCGGTGTTTAGTGTGACATGTTTGGGCTGAGTCCAATTTTCAGCTACATTTAATACCTTAAAATGAATGTATCATCTTTTCATAGCTGCAGTGAAAAAAGGACAGATATCAATTTAATTGCACAGAATCATGTGGTTCTTTTGAACAAGGTTGTTAGTGTTTGGTTTTTTTTCTTTCATCAATACTGATGTACACTTGAGCACAAAAATGTATGTTGTCTCTGTCTCTCTCTGTGTGCTGCTGCTTCTAAAACTAAAAGCAGGTACATAAGCCCAACAGAACTGATCACTTCTTCCACTGCTGTGCCTGTGGAGGCAAATTTGAAGTGGTCCATAGACATGAACCACCTGCGTCACTGGGACCTTAATACCATGACAGACTCTGTTCTTCTTAGCTCCTTTGAAACCTTGTCTTGTAGTTTTACCTTCTATTTAGGATGTTTTCACATCATATTCTAAAAACACAGTTACCTGAAATGACATTTCTCAATTTCACTGTGCACCAACTTCATTGCTCTGTGTTGGCTCCTCTTTGTTATACACCTTGCAAACTGTTTTTGGCACCAAGGTTCTCTCTTTCTTTTCTTTGTCCAAAGGAATGTAGACCACTTTGTAGTGAATTCTATATGTATTTCTTGTTTCTTTCAAACAGGGAAAGCCTCTTCATAACTNAAAAAAAAGACTGGGAAAAGGTGATGGTAAATTAATGCTCAATGAAAGATATTTTTCATATCATGGGGTTTGGGAGTCCAGATTATGGATCTTCTACAGAAATGATAATAAAATAAGCATTAGATCCTGAGACATTAAAATCTGGGACAATACACTCATGGAAAGCTTTACCGTAAGACAACTTCCTGAGAATATCTCTGAAAAGAGCCAGTTCAATGACACAAGCTTAGAATTAAGACTTTCCAAAATTTAAGTGCCAGTGAAAGACATCTGTGACTATGCAATTTTATTTTTAGGGAGATAATTTGAAGATATTTTAAAAACAGGATATTAGCTGTGGAAAATTACTGGCCCTTGAACTGAAATAAATAAAATATGACCTCGAGTACCAAATAATTCCTCCCATCTTACAGCTATTCAAACATAGAAGTCAATTGGTCATTTGTTGGGTGTTCAGCCCACAGAGAAATAAGCTCCCAGCTATGGCTGATCAAGATTTATGTGTTTATAAATATATAATTTTAGTTGGCAGACTTTCTTGATCAAGCACACCCCTTTTTTAGAATAAAATGGCACATTTCCATAAAAGTGACAAGTAATAGTAATCTTTCTCAGACAGGCTTCCATTTTGCTGAGTGTTTTAGTCTGGGGGTCTGAACATGGGAACTGTGTGCCAGATCTGGGGAGGTCCTGTGAATAGTGCTATGTGAATAACTGCACTTCAATACTTGAAAAGTCAAAATGAGGTTTCGGTACTTTAAAAATGAAAATTAAGTTTCAATAGAATGCAAAATTATTTGTCTCCATGAAAAAAAAATAATTTGCTGAATGAAAGATTACACCCATAGTGAACGTCAGAGGAAAGGTCAAGCAGATCTGTCAGATAATCTTCTTGTTTGAGGTGGGAATGCAAAAATATTGGACCACAGATTAACTTTATGCACTGGCATATTAAAGAAAAAAAAAAAAACAAAACACAGAGGAGTTCAGTTTTATGAATTTATATAAAATGTTGACCTAGTTTACAGTTGGATGTCTCAACTGTGGGCATCTTATCACTGATGTATTGGATTAGGATAGGTAAGATACACGCTCTTGCTTTAAAATTTTTATGAGCCTAATCATTTCCTAGTTTTTTCCATGAAAATAGTTGCATCTGAAATCATTCAATGAATTCAATATAAATTTGCCAGCAGTTGGGACAACAGCCACTGGGATCAGTTTTTATAACATTAACAAGTACTGTCATCTATGCTACATGAATTCCAGTGGCTTAATTTTGGAATAGCTGTAGTTTGATACCATGGACTGGTGCCCAGCAACAGCAGGAGCATGTTGGGCACAATATTTAAATGTATCTTCCAGTTCGGTTTTATCCCAAAGGAATCCACTCTGTATCTTCTCCCACTTCTGCACAATGTAAACCAAGGTGTAGTGCGTGAATCAGAAAATCCATTCCGAAGTCATTGTCTCAATCAGAATAAAAGTGTTTAGGTGGACAGATGCACACTGAGCCTACTATCCTGCTTCTCTCCAGGTAAAGTGTTAGTGCAGTCAAAACAGGGTATAAATTCCACAGGTTATACTGCTTAGGTCCTTTCCTTCTATAACAAATATTTTTTTATTTGTAACCATCACTTTAACAGAGGGCACAGGTAAATTAAAGCAAACTTGAGCATGCTTTGACCTTGAGAGCAGAAATTACCTATAGTAAGTGTTGATTAGTCACTAAGTAACTTACCTGATGACATGCAATCACAGAAACTTACGTTTTGTTTCATAAAATTGCAAAACTAGTGAACTGTAGCACAGCCCTCAAGGTATTATGAGACAGAAACTAGTAAAACACAGAGGATGATAATTACACCTCAGAACCTCAGGATTCTAGGGAAACCTTTGGTCCACGCTTTATGTGAGTGGATGTGACCAACCTGCTCTATACTATGCTATCCCTAAGCTGTATGGACACAGGTTTTTGTAGCCAGAAAACGTTCCCCAGGTCCCTTAGCACTGGAGACATAATTCCCAATCCCACTTCCACCCCTGGCCTTGCTTTGCTTGCCCTCACATCTCTGGAACTGATTCTGCCCAACTAACACCTCCATCTTTCACCTTGGAACAAATTTTTTATTGTATACATGCAAAATTTGGATCTTTATTTGGAATTAGTTTCACAGAAATGATCATCTGTTTTGGAAAAATTCCCAAAACAGAATAAACAGTCTAAAACTAAGATATACCTTGTTCTTTTCTAACACTGGGAACAAAATTTTTCTGTTTCATTTCCTTTTTTAATATTACTAAAGACATCCAGGATTTTGAAGCTCAACCCAGCAAATCACTGAACATTAACTTAAAGCACATGTCACTGTCAAGATCAGTGGAACAGTTTGTAGTCAGAAAGGCAAATTGCCTTGGATTATTGGAACAGAAGAAATTTATTTTATTTATAGTGTTTTCATTTTCTCACAAATAATGCTGCAACTAACTTGATGCAACCCCAAAAATTCTGTTTCGTGGATTTAAGGCATAAAATAGTGTTTTTTGAATGAATTTTAATAGCATATTCACACCTCTCATCAACAGTAATAATTTCAGGATATTTGGTGTTCTTAGCTATCCCTATTAATAGAAATTGAATCAATTCATTTTACACAACCAGAGAATGAGGCCATCCTGTTTCTGGCCTTTCTGATGATGCAACAATTTGGCCCTGAATATATAGGAAAATTTAACTGAAGGAATAAGAGCTACACAGACTTCAGGAGTAATACACAGAAACCAAAATGAGAGGGTTCCACATTTTACAGAGCACTTCCATATTCCAGATGATTCAACAAATAACATTTTAATTACTGTTATTTTTAAAACTTTATCACAGCAACTACTATGGTAGTTATGCTGAACATCAACTAGCACAGCAACACCCGATGGTACAACTTGCTGTAATATAAATCAGGGATTCCCCCAGGCATCCATAATTTGTCTGTCCTTCTGATTTTGACTACTTAAACTTTTCTATTTTTAAGGACTACACATGTGCTTTGTATTAGAGTAGGGAAGTCACAGCAGACTAAACTACACTCTATGGTGACTTTGCCTTTTAGGTCGTGCCCTTCTTCGGTCTTGGAGGAAGATGGTCACATATAAAAACAAATTATGATTCAGAGAATCCCTACAGAGACATTAACCAGAGAAATGTGGTTTTCACTGTGCCCTCACCCAACACACCATGTGCCTGTAAAAATAATCTTGTGCTGGTTTAATTAATTGGCTCTCTAGTCCTTGCCTTGCCCATTACTTACAAAGTGGTTTTGTAAATTCAAGAGACATGGTCCTGAGCCACAACATTTAGGAGTTCATGGCACCCAGGGATGGAAAACAACTAATACATCATCCGGTACACTTCCCCAGCAGGGCAGGGCAGCCTAGTTAAAAATGCCTCAAATAACGTCTCTGACCACATCCCGAGCCAGCCAGTCCTCTGGCTCATTCATCCTGCTGCTGTGAAGCTATCCTTGGTTTTCTTGGTAGCTTGTTTCATAGCTCCAGCCTCTAACTTTGCATTCAGCTCTGCTATGGAAAGGGAGCAAACCTTCCTTGCCTGAGGACAGCCTTTCACGTACAGACAATTGCTCACCTCCTGTTTATGCTTCTATCTCATTACTGTTCTTTTGATTTGGGGAAATTTGTTTACATGAAATTTCTGTATCAGCCAACAGAGCCTCAGGGTTACTTTTTTAATATTTTTCTCACATTTTGCAGTACTATTGCACTTTCACTACACAACTATAGCACTGGATTTCTGAGTATTTGTTCTAGCGACTGAAACAGTAGGTTTTGCTACTGGAACAATGTAAAATAATTATGAAGAGGGAAGTATCTCAGATGAGGGTAATAATTTTACAGCCTTAATAATGATATAAATGAAACTTAACAGGCAGACAACATATTTCCCTGAAACAAATGATTCACGTACCTAGTTTTAAAATAGACTGAAACTCCTCTTTGACTTCCTCAAGGTTGTAATTTAAATGATTTACTTAATGCGGTTTGATACCCTGTCCAGAGATTTCTTGAAAGCTGAAGTTGTTGGCTCTTCAATAAAGAAAATTTATTAATGGCCTTGGTTTCAGGTTTTTTTTTTGTTTCCTTTTTTCTCTTTTATTTTAAGTGAATGTGTTGGTGGTTCAAGTAAATATCTGTCTAGACAGATGTCAAAAGCAAAATCTAACAATAAAGAATTTCTTCATGATAATAATGATAAAGTAGATGAAAAAAAAATTGTGGTGTGAAGAACACCCAAGTTCTGAATGTAGAGCTAGATTTTTTTTGTTTCAGCTACCACACAGCAAAGGCAGTCAGTCAGACCAGAAGTTCTCTTACTCAGAGCGTGGGTGCAGGGAGGGTGTGTGTGTACAGTAAAATGGTTAGAAACACAGCAGTGGATTTTGTGGTTTTCTCCTTTTGAAAGCTATCATCTGGTAAATGCTGGCATTTCTGAAGACCTCAAGGGAAATAGTTTTTTCTAGTTCTCACCACAATGGGGGTTCTCTCCTTGGAGAGGTTTTGTACAGTCTGAAAAGTTCGAGAACTCCTTCCCAATGCTCCCCATGGCTGCATTGAGATCAGCCACTGCCCACCAGAACCTGCTGCAAAACACTGGGGATTTGTGTCCTTCACTACTCAGCATGCCAGCACCTGGGTGTTGGCTGCCTGACAGCTGTACAGGGACTCAAAGCAGGATATATACCTAGGAACATCTTTAAGCCAAGGGGAGAATTAATGCTTTAACCACTGTGACACAGAAGTGTATCCGCTAAGCTTCTTTTTGTGCTGAAGTTGAATACAGACAGCTCACTTCCAAGCACAGTCTCTGTTAAATACCAAAAGTATTTATTTAGATTTGCTTCATCTTACCCTCAGGTTTTGGACCCACATTGCTGTCATGAGAAATCTAATACATTTCTTAAAGCAGATTATATCCCACTGCTGCAAATGCCATAGCATATACCAGCTCTCTTGTGTTTGGGATCTGTCATGGCATATGTCTTCCACTACTAGGAGTAAAAATGAAAATTAAGTGTAGCCCAGAACTTGTGTCCAGAACAGATGGTGTCATGACTTCACTCAAATAGGAATATGGAATCTTTTAGTGGGCAATAAAACTGGTATTGATTTTTTAATATTCTGCATCAAAATCCATTTGTAGCTCTAAAACATGCAACTGATTTGTAGTCAAAATGTCATATTTTTTAACAAATGTTTTTAATTTCACCTTAAGATGACAATTGCATTAAATGATGGGTCATAGGCTTCAGACAGAAAACACGTAGGTTATAATTTTGCACCTCTGATCATGGAAAGAAAGATATTGTCTAGAACTGCCTCAATGTCCAAATC
This sequence comes from Bombycilla garrulus, assembly GCA_013400315.1. Taxonomy (NCBI): domain Eukaryota; kingdom Metazoa; phylum Chordata; class Aves; order Passeriformes; family Bombycillidae; genus Bombycilla; species Bombycilla garrulus. The sequence goes on along the minus strand of VXBU01010197.1, from coordinate 1,213,708 downwards.
TCTTACTCTTCTGTAGAGAAATTAATAGCTAAGAACTGAGGCCCCTAAATGGCACCTTTAAGCCATAAAATATCATCCTTTCTTAATTAGTTATTTATTTGTTTTTCTGTCTCCTTTTAAACAATGAAGGGCCATGAAGAAATCAACCAAAAACAAAATCATGTAAAGGGAGAAGTAAACGGTATTCACATTGGTAATTTGGGATAAGAAAGGGCATCATTAATGTTTAATAAAATATATCCCTCATTCTGAGTTAGTAGGAAATATTAAATAGATATAAGTACTTAATATTAGACTTTTTACCATTCCATTTTTATTTCCTGCTCAGTAATAAGAATAGGAAATATGTCATGCCATATTTCATCTTCATTGTCAGCAAACAAAGCAGCTGTTTCATTTATTTTTTTTTCTTTTGAGAGACTTCAGTAATTATTTAGTAGCAAAATATAATCAAAAATACATTACTCTAAAGAAATCAGTAATTTGATTTTCAACCATAACTAACCATACAGATTGCTGTACTAATTGTAAGTCAGGCACATTGTGTTGATTTCAGGAATAAGATACACTGATGTGATTGGGTTTTATTTCAACCCAAAAAGAAATCTCTTAAGAGGCCTGAACTTGAAGAAAGAAATATTTATTACTATTTTTTATAGGTTAGCCAAAATACCCAATCTATGTCCCAAGCAGTATTGACACTTGCCTGTGATTACACACAGAAACAATATAACTGCAAACAATAACCTTACAAGGACAGTAAGTTTCAACATCTACCTGTCAAAACCCTGTCCTTCTGGAGTTGAGGAATGTAATTTAATTGAGACTCTTTTTCTTCCAGAGCATTAATTTATCGTAATTTTGTGGCTAGTTTGAAGTACAAGTTCATGTTCAGTCAAACTCTTTAGCTTAATGAATATTGCATAAATTTGATCTTGGATCAAAGAAAATGCACTGTGTATAAAACAAGAGAAATAACACTTCCCCGTCCTGGAGACATTTCATACAAACACTTCTAGTTTCACACAGGATTAGGGTCCAATTCCCAATGACAGAAGCAAAGACCTAAAATACCAAGTCTTATTATTTACTGTTATTTCCTTGTAGCAAGCAAGATCTGACAGCATTCTTCTGCTATCAGTTAGAATATCCTGCTGAGGGTCAGTGGTCAGTGGGGTCATTGAAGTGGTGGTTCTGCACATTTTTCATTGGGAGAGATTCCAGAAGATATTATTGAGTGATTACTCACCTGTAGAATCAGCTTTTTCTCTTTCTTGTTGTGTCTTGTCAGCACTCTGAACAAATGTGTCCATGGAATTTTTATGGGTTGACTAGGAGTTAGCGTGCTACAGAACCTAACACACAGTTTGGTGTGACCATTTCACATAAGGGAGTCAGTGTCCAGTTTGTAAAGGAGACTGGAGCGGACATGAATTCCCACTTCAAAGGCAGAGATAATGCAGAGGTAACATTTACATTATGTATTATAGATCTTTCCTTCAAATCCTACATCTGTTGTAAGAATTTTTGTATGACAGAATTTGAAAGTCAACGTGTCAACATGAACTGCAATGCCCAGTGGACAAGCAGTGACATAAAAATGATTTACAGACAAAGCACTGTAAAAGAAATTGTTATTTAAATGCCTTTAAAATGTTTTTGTATGAAATAAATGCAGATACCATTACCTATGTTCTACATCTAATACTGTTACTACAGGTAATGCAGGTCCTACATGTAATGCAAATACAGGTGCCATTAACTTTGGTGAAGGCTACACAGCCCCCTTTGGGGTTGCTCACCTTCTTTAGATCGGCAGTCATAGTCAGACAGAGACAGAAAGAAAGAGAGAATTCCTGCTTTGGTTCAGTGCATTATTATCAGAAGGAAGCAGTTTTGTAAATTTTAAACCTGGTTTCTAGCTACGGTTACGGCAAATCTTGGACCACCCCAGCTTTAAATTTTCTAAACATTTCATTTTGCTTTATGGTTATAATGTTTAGAATTCATTACTAGTACTAGTAGCTGCAGATCTACTTATTTATGTCACGCTCCTGTGTTTACATTTCAGTCTATCAGTTAAACTTAAACCAGTTCACACAATATGTCAGAAGTATTTTGTGTTAGAGTTCTTAGATTTACAGGCTCAACAATTTCATTACGATTGCTCTGGATCTGCAGCAGCTGTAGCAAATCAAACTACGGTTCACAGACTTCACATAGCAACCTAATTAATTTGTAGATCTTTTAATGGACTTCTTTACTGTATATAAAGACTTCATATGTACACAGCATCCTCCCCCCCCTTTTAAAAAACTCATCATCTTCCTCTTTAGGATAGTGTAATTATAGGGATTCTATACTGGCAATCAAATATAGGGTTTGCATTTGAATTTTCAAGTACACTTTACTTACAGACATGTTTCCAGGCATTTTTTTACTCATCTGTCAGCATTTATTAAAATGGCAATTATACTACTGAAAGAAACTGAGGTTTGACAGAGATCTGTTGTATTTGCCTTATTAAACAGAAAATAAGGAGTAAACCCACCTTGTTTACTCTTCAGAGACCCTTGTACTGTACTACATGAGGGCTCCACAGCCCTGAGGCTTTGTGTTTGTACTGATCTAAGACTGAATCCTAATATTTGAACATCTGTGTTGCCATCCTTCTACCTACTGTTTAAAACTGTATAGGAAAAAGTCTAACCCCTTGGGGCAAAGCTGTGTACTTATTAAATTGAAAAGATGCTGAGGTATAGAGCTTGACTGCCTTGCCTGAGGCCACACATTTCTCTTGGGTTGAAATTGTGTATACCTTTCCACCACTTTGCCTCAAAATTTTTTGAGAAAAAAAAACTATCTCCTGCATGTACGGATATGTGAATTTTCCTTTTCTATTGTTAGGTTACTTTCCAGTGCAGGCATCTTTCCTCAAGCCCAGCAGCCATACCTAGATTTCTTGCTGACAGCCAAAGCCTGAACACTGAGCAGCATCTCCAGAGCTTCTGCCTCTGTGCCTTTGCCCCAGCCCTTCCCTCGGCAGGCAGGGAAGGAGCCTGAGGCACCCACGCAGCCCACCCTGCTTGAGAATCAGACTTCAGACAAAAAAGCGTTGTCCTTGGGCACAAATATGAAAATGCTTGTTTGGGTATTTCTGACTCCTCTGTAGCTCCAGCCCTGGGTCACGTTGTTTGTAGAGAGCCAAGGAGTTGTGTAATGGCTGGGATATGTGGCTTAGAAATGCAAGTGAGTGCATGTAAGCTCAGCTGGTGGGGGAATTGCCCTTATTTGTATGTGTGTATTTGTTTGAATAGACCTGCTGCAGCCTACATCTTATCTAAACAAAAAACAAGGCCCATAGCTTCTAGCAGCTCCCTTGTACCTTCCCCCCCTCCAGCTCCCTTCCCTCTGCTGCAAAATGAAAACAGAACTTGAATGTTGGGGACATTGCTTTGAATTTGCCACACTAAACTTTTTGGTACCATCTCAGGATGTACCTATTCAAAGTGTACCTATTCAGTCTGTTGAGCATCTCAGATGCCAGCTGAAGCCCAGGAAAATTAATAAATAATACCTTATAGCAGCTTGGAGAAGAGCTCTAGAGAGAGGCAAGATTTGAGATCTTGCACTAATATTTGCTGTATTCACTGAATATGGTTTTAGCTTTCATGGTGTGAGCTCCAAGTTGGATTTTTGTGTCCTTTTTTAAAATATACATCATAAATAAGAAAAAGTATTACATTTTCCACTACAAGATTTTTCAAAATAAAAAAGATCCATTTGGACTTCTTCAGAACCAGAAATGCTTACATTTTGTAGGCTTACGATGACAGAGAATAAGTTTTTGAGAAATGTCTTAATTTTAAGTTTGAGGGTTGGTTTTGGTTTTCTTTTTTTTTTTTTTTTTTTAAGAAAAGTGCAAATATTTCAATAAGAATTCACAGTATCACAAGCAAAGGGGAGCCTTTACTAACTTTAACAGGCCCCAGATCGTGGCTGCTTTACAGTGGATCTTACTGGCCAACGGCAGAACACCTGTATGCCTCAGTACTACAGAAAGGTAGCAGTAATAAGAATCCCATCAGGTATCTCCAAACTTATCCCTGCTGAGGTCTGTGCTTGGAGGCAGAGCCTGCATTGCCTTCTCCACTGACGATATCTCAAGTGCTCATGCTGAGCTACTGCCAGACAGCTGGCACATCAGCATAAAATCCACTGCAACCTGCAATTGTGTGCAAGAATTGGAGCAAATAGCTGTGTGATTTAGCTCGTGCTCCTGCGGTTCAACTGTTGCTGGCACAGCTTCCAGCTGATTCAAAGCAAGCCCAGGTATCTGTACGTGACCTGCTCTTGGAGAACTAACAGGTAGACATGACCTGCTCCCTGCTCCTGATTATACAGCAGCCTCCAGGAGTCCTTGGGCGCTCTGATGATTTACTTCTATCCTTTCACCAAAGCTGCATTTCTTTACTCTGACATAGTGGTTCATATATTTTATTCTTGAACAGATCCGTCCTCTCCCATCCATGTATCCTATTATTACATTTATTAGCATTTCATTACATTATTGTTCTGGGTTCTTTTCAGTTTGCTGGCATGCAGACATGTCTTATTAAATCTTTCTCTGCAGATATTATTATCGCTGGTTGACTACCAATTTTTTTTGAGTGCATTGTTGTCAAATGCATATATTAGTTTTCATTTTCCTTTCTTTGTATTTCTTTTTCTGTAAAAAACAATGAGAAGTATAAAGACTTAACATGACTTCAATGCTTCATCCTATTAAAAAACTGCAATTTTTAATGTCTAAAATGCACCTTGCACAATCCTAAAAGATTATATGCATGAGATCTTAATTACAGAGAACTTTATTCCTTAATTAATGTATTCCAGACATCTGTAGTTTTGATGTATAAAAACCTAGTTCTTGCCATGGGTATATTTTTAAGTCACACATGCAAAAAAGAGATAAAGTTTTCCGGTACTTGTTAGCAGTGTAAAAAGTAGCTGCTTGGCACTTTTAAATCTGATGCTGTTAATCACCACAGTGCTTCGATCAGACTTTTTTTTTTTTTAAATACTGCCCAATTCTGGAGGCATCTAGTCAGATAAATAATTTTACTGACATATACAGATGACCAAAAGTTCCTGACTCAGAGACATTTAAAATGTAAAGGGGAGAAGCTACTGTGTAAAAGTAAATAAGGGGGAAAAAAATTAAAAAGCAGATCCTTTTTCTTTAAAGTGAGAAAGTGTATGCAACTAGAGTCTTTTTACCCTGATCCACTTAGGAACATGCTGTTTAACGACACTAAGTGATAATGTACTCAAATGGTTAATGCAAGGGTTGATCCTCCTCTAAAACTGAGCTGGGAACAAAAGCTGAAATGACTTTTGGAAAGGGAGGGACAGGAGGAATTTTGACCCTTCTCCTGGCGCTTTATGACGTGAAACCACAAAGCAATTGAGGAATCAGTGCACGGCACGTGGATTAAAACGCTTCCTAGAAGCAGCTAGTACTGTACATCGCCTAAACCCTCCCTGAACTTTGTGAATACAGCAGCCTGACAGCCCGGCTTCCCGCTGGGTGGATCCTGCAACTCCAGGAGGGAATGGCACTTCTTGTTTTTAATTAGCAAAGGTGAAAGGTGAATTAAAACTAGCTGTTTGGCAAGTCAGAGCAAGGGGCTGAGTTCTGAGGAGCACCAAGGAGGAGGGTGCTTTCTCCTTTCTTCCGTTTTTTTTTTTTTTTTTTTTTTCCCCCTCCCTCCTTCTCTGAATGAATTGCCTTGCAGGAGGGACTGAAAATACAGCTTCTTCCTGAATCCACTGGCAGAGTTACTAAAGACAGCTCAAGACACAACACTGCAGAGTAACGCCTTGGAATGCCCTCGCACTTTATAAACAATTGTCCTAGGGAGGGAATATTTTTACATGACATTTGCACAGCTTGACAAATGGCTAGCTGAGGCTGTGTGCTGCTCTGATGAACGCTGAATTTCCCACAGAGTCACCCCACAAACTGACCAAAGAGAGAGATCTAACTGCATTGGCAAAGTAGAAGTCGGAGCCTTAAAAACACCCCACCAAAGCAACAAACAAATAGCAGCAGTTCAGTGAAGAGAACAAGAAATTTATCTTGGGCAGGATGACATCTGCTCAGGACCTTCTAATCCTGGCACTCTATGGCTTGTTACTAGAGTTACCGGCTGGATGTCATGCAGCGGATACGAGGCAACCAAGGCTACGTCTGTCACATAAAGGTAGGTCAGTGTGTCAGGTTTTTAAAGACTCTATACTGTGCAAGTTCATTGGCTTCACTGAATGCATTGCATCGGGATTAAATTGTGGTCCTTTGATAGAGTAAAATGTTCCTGTTCAGAAATCTTGTGAATTGTTTCCTTGTACTAAACTGCAGCACCCTAGATTAAGTTTACTGAATTCTGGAAGACTTAAGGTACTTGCAGTGATGATTTTAAACTACTGAAATATTCTTCTACCTGAAGGTGTGTTAGATTTGCATGTCATTCTCTCTCACTCTCCATGCTGTAAGAAGGCTGTCAGATCTCATAATAAGAGGGAAAGGAATGGAGAAGAAAACCTGAAATTATTGCTGAGGAAATGTGCATCATGTAACCCTTGAACAATTAAATGTCTGTTTCACTTTTAGAATTCTATCTGTCTACAAATATAGCTAAGGCAAAAGGACTGAATTCCTGTGCAACCATATGATTCATTTTCTAAACTAGCAAGTGTCATCACACTATAATTAAAATGAGTACCTGCCAATGTAAGTCTGCTTGCTGTTTAACTGAGTTACCCAAAGGGAAAATACTATTTTTTCTGACATATTTATGTAGAATACTTATAACTTTTATTTTTGCTTAAAATTGTTTAAGTCTTACTTACCTGAAGGCTGAACCATTCTTCCTTAGCTCCTTCAGTGTGCCTGTTCTGCTCTGGATTGCATGTGATTTAAACTCTTCCCTATGATTTGGGTTTAATCCTGTATATATATATATATTATATATATTTATATATCTGTAAATACCTGTGCATAGCCATGGCATTTCAGTTCTCTGCAGCAGGACATACATTTGTAGATTATATACTTAGACAGTTATGACAGATGATCATTGCAATAGGAGAAAAAAATGCGATTGTGCAAGATTAAACTGATGATTGGCCAATCAATAATGTTTGGATATTACCTCTTAGGCACAGATGAAAAGAAATTGCATTTTGCTGACATAATTGGGAATGAGCAAATTCCAATTTACTCAATAACATTTCAGTGGTTATGCAAGTGATAATTAAGCTGCATCAGTGTGAAGTACATTAGAATACCTGTTTTAAGAATGGCTAAGATTTAAGAATTAGTAGAATCTATAAGTCCATGTGTATACAGCTTTACTCTAAACAAGGTTTAATTGTGTTTTATATTGCAAGCTAAATTGCCCATTATAAGGAAGGGAGAAGTTGAATAGGATAATTGGTCTGAAAGTCTTGCTAGGAAGCTATAAGAAATGGGGTTTGCTTTTATAGGGCAGTGAAATGTTTTAGAGAAAGAAGTATTTTTCATGGAAAGCTGTCTTATAAGTAAACAAAGAATTGCTCTGAATGAAATAAATTATATGACCCTTTTAACATATAAACCACTTTTCTTTTAACCTATGGTTTCAGAGTAGAGTAGGAATGAGTGCCAAATGATGACTGTATAATCCTTTCACATCTCTTAGTGTTGAAAATGTGCATTTGAATATTGATTTATTTCTAAAGGTAACTGCTAGGGCTATAATCATTGTTGATATTTGTTTGCTTCTGATGGGATAAGGGAGGTGAGAAAAGCGCAGTAAAATGAGACAAATAGATCTAGTGTTACGTTGGTTCAGGACTTTGGCTTAGCTGACAGTTTTGGCAAGCTCCCCATTATGGTGCTGTGACTATTAACTGCTTCTCTGCTCACTTGTAGTAATAATTGCATTCTGATGGTCAAACCTAGTGCACATTTCACTGCATGCTACTTCTCTTTTCAGCAGTAAGCCAGTAATTTAGCCAAAACACATCATAACTCTGATATCTTCAAAGAGATCTTAAAATATCCATTGGAACTGGCATACCTGCCTGCCACCATGGGAACAGCTACTGCAGCCCTCCCAGCCAAAAGAATGTAGCGACCAAGCACGAAGACAATGAGCAAATGTCACTGCTGTCCTCAGTAATCAAACAGGAGCAGCAGGAGGGACCCTCATCTTAATTGCATTTACTCCAGAGAAAGGCTGCTGTGGGTACCAGAGAGGTGTGGGGTAGTTACAAAGAGGTGGTCATGCACACTCTGTATGAGGGTGCCTGTCCTGTGAGTTGCTGCTGTGGTACAGAGGATGAAGCCCATATGTGTAAATTTTCAGTGTGGAGTAGCTGCAGCCTCAGATGAAAATTCCACTGCAAAGACCCTGCAACATGGAAGTCAGCAGGCCTGTCTAACTGCCTCCCTTTGGAACTGCAGATGTTAGTGGCTAATTGGGATTCAGGCCCTTGCAAGATAGGCTAGTGCTGACTGTAATGTTAAAAACTTCTGTGATGAGTATGATGAGGTTATGGACATCATACTTCTTTCTTTTTATGGAAGGATATTTAAAACCAGTCCATTTTAAAGTCTTGTTTCCTTAGAGTCAAGAGAATTCTTGTAACAAATTAGAAAGAGAGTCTCCTTTGATTTTTACAAATTCACAAATTATCTCTTTAAATCACTTTTAAAGTGGTGCTCAGTGAAAGTGAGTTAGTGGTCTGACAGTGAATGGGAACCTTTTGCTCTCACAAACCTTCACCTGCAGTGCACACGTCTCCAAACCCGCAGCAGCAAGATCAGGTCCTAACCCTTGCAGAGGGGTCACCTGATGGATAGGAATGCCACAATCCCCCTGCCAATTAAGGGATGTGTTGTGCAACCCCTGTTTGACTCCATGGCCATTTACTCTGCTTCAGTGTGAGTTAATGAAAATCCGGCATTCATGAACTACTGTTAAACCTGTCAAGCCAATGCTAACAGTAATGGTGATTTTTGCTAGGGTACATGATGGTCTTTATTCACAGTAAACTCAAATGTGAATTTTACCATTTCTTTATCAGATGAGAATTGACCCCATAACAATCTAACAGTCATTTGATGGTTCTAACTTCATTTTTGGTAAGCTGAGATAGGTTTATATCCAGAACATGAAGGTGTTTTCCTCAAAACATCATCTTGTGTCCATTAGAAAATTTATACTGCAATTAGTACCACTAATATTAGTGTTGTGATTGCACTAAATGTCAGTTTTTGAAAATGACCAAACGAGATCTGTGTACTCCAATAGTTTCATGTTGATTTGTAGAGATAAAAATGTGTTTTACCTTGTTAATATTAGAGAGAAATAGATTTCTGCATTATTAAGTTATAGGTTGACAACTTCATTTAAACATTATTAGCTCATTTTATGTACAGTATACACTCTGGCTAATGAGGTGTTAGTGGAAGCCAAGCTTCAGCCCCTATTCTTTATAGGTGCCTGGTTAAATTCTTTCCCAGTATCCCACAGCTTGAGTTCTCGCAATGGGAAATATATAATCAAGGTAAAATCAGCACACACTGCATGTTAAAAAGAAGCTATTTACATTTACAGATTGAAATGGATTGGGTTTCCACAGGACAGGAGGGATATATTTTTATAAGCCTGACAAAGCTATGCTGGAAGCATGTGGGCCTGAAAGACCCATGAAGGATGTAATTGTATAATTCAAGAATTATGCATGGTTTTCTTTGTATTTCTAATTGGTTTGGGATTTTTTTCTTTTCCTAGTTCATATATATGGTAAAGAACAAAGGAAATACAGTATGAAAATGAGATGTTGAGCCTTTAGAGTGGTCTGTATAATTCCGTTGCTGCAATGGGGTCTGGTGCAGTTATGTGCAGCAATTTGCACATCTTGAGGGATCTGTTTTCTGTTTGCCCCCTGCATTCTCTTGAGTGACTTTAGAGATTTTGGCATTACCTGAGCTCAGGTTGCGTAGCTATGCACTGGACGCTGCTCTTCTCTTGAAAAAATGTGGTTAAGAAACGTTTGTGCCTGCCTCACCCATTGAAATATGTCTTTTTTTACCTGTTGCTGGAACTGCTTTCAACTTTCTACAGTAGAGTCAAGCTGCAGCAGGCAGAAGGAGCAGACTGAACTCTAGAAGGAAATAATCTGGGTTAAAAAATGTATTCTCCAAGCACAAATATTTCAAATAGTAACATACTTCTAAGGAAGGGAGAATTGAAATGTTGCAGACAAAAGCTGATACTCTCCATGTTCACAGTCAGATTTTAGTATGTAAAATGTGTAATATAAAACATTTAATGTAGAAGAATTGTGGTTTTTTAGGGCTGACTAATCATCTTGGAAGGCTGCTGTGGTCTGTTATACCAGAAAAAAATGCTTGATTGCCATTTGCAGGAACCACAGTTTCAGCACACCTACTTTAACTTTCCTGATATTTGTAATTTAGAATTTATTGTAATTAAGACTGTTTCCCCATGCTTGTCCATGATATCTTACTCTGTTCTCTAGCTAGAAGGCAGTAAAATTTACTCAGGGGCTAACAACTACATTGAGTAACAAAAATATAGGGAATATTTAGACCGTCATTTCTGAATTCTAAAGTAGGCAAGTAAGTGTAAAAAAAGTTTAGTATTTTCAATTAGTAATCACCTGGCCACATAAATCATGGCTATATAATGACTAGCCACATGACCCAGAACTGAATCATGACTGATTCAATTTCATGCATTAAAATGTTTTCTATTTTTAACAGCTTTCAATGGTTTTGAATGACTAGGAAAGAGTAGTTTTCCTACCAAAGCAAATTCCAATTCAATAAAAATGTTAATTCATGCTAGATATAAATCACCTTGACTTTGTACCAGGATAAAGAAACTGACCTGTGGTCTTTGCCTATACATAAATATATATGTATATATATGTATCTGGAAAATATATGTGTGTACATATAATAGATTGAAGTTATTTTATTTTTTACATTGAATTAAAGAGCAGTAAAATTCCAAGGGTTTAGAAACTAATGACCTTTATTATGGCTCCACATCTAAATATACTTGGGTATAAGGGCTGATAACCAGAATTACGAGTGTTTGGAAAAACACACTTGAAGAGAAATGTTTTATAATCCTCAAGGCCCATAGAACTCAATGTCAGCTTAGAAATATCTTAGGCAATGATGCACAAGCATCTCTAGGCCACTTAGGAGGCAGGGAGGGGAGCTTTTGCACCTCCCACTGGAAAAGCAACTGATTGTCCACCAACATTTAGGACAAGATTTAGGGTTATTATCTATCCATATCACAATGGGTGACTGCTAGGAAGTTCAGGAGTGCCTACAAGTAATCCTGGAGTGACTTGCTCACTGAGACAGGAATTTCTTGGCAGAGAATTCATACTAGTTCCTTTCATAACTGCATTTTGTTGACAGAGGCTGCTGTAAGTACTGCTGTAGTAGAGCTCTGAAGTGATAAGCACCGCTGCCGGGGATGCAAGGAGCAGACGGTTTGCAGCCCAACATCAATCACTTTCCTGTTCCTGCTTTAAAGAACTATCTGAAGGTGCAAGACCAGAATATCCTGCATGTTGTTGCTTCTCTGCAACTAACTCCCTGCTTTCAAAGTGATAACACCATCTGCTACTTTAAACTCTTCATCAGATATTGTGCTCATCATTATTTCACTGAAAGCAGGCTCTATATTTTACTTCAGTGAAAACAAGATTAGTGCTGTTCACATGATTTACAGGATGGTGTGCAAGGGTGAGCGTCTGTGTCAGGCCTTTTGAGAAACTTTTGATCAATGAATATACTAAAAGTGTGAAATGGAAACAGTATATATTATTAAAACTGCTGCCCTGATTTTCTTCATGTATCCAGGCAAATATGATGAAGTTATAGCATGCAGACAGTGTTAATTACAAAAATCATCATTTCTTGAAGAAATCTGTAGCCTGTAGTGATAAAGATAACAATCTTTGCTTTACAGGGGAAGAAAAAGCCCTCTTGAGTTTACTGTTTAAATGTTTTGTGTTGGTTAGCTAATGTTTGGCATTTATTTAAATCACTTAAGGATTCAGAATTAAACATGAAAGAACATGTTGAAAAAGAATGAAAATATTCCATTATATAAAATATGTAGTATACTTTACCTATAATTTCAAATTCCTGTTAAGAAAGGACTGAAATAATTTTGAAGAAAAAATATTTGAGAACTTTTAAAAATAAAACCCATCTTTAAAATGGTGGAAGAATTTAAATTTTCATCACCAAGATACAGTTTGAGGAACTCAATATACTGAGCCTACTGTAAACATCAAAACAAAGAAAACCATCATGACTCTTTCAGAGCAGTTTTAAAACCAATGTGTTTATCTCACATTGACAAATTCCATTTTTTTCCTTGATCTTTGTTCTTCTGATCACCCTCAAGGCTACAAATTCTTATTTTGAAAGAGAGATTTCTTCTTGTTAACAACTTCAATTGAAAGCTTACTTCAATGTGCTTTTCCTCTAAGCATTTTTTTCTTTGTTTAAAGCATAAATTGATATGCTTTCACTCATGTTGCATCCCTTTGGCAAACCATTTTACAGCAGTCTAAAGACTATATTTTGCCCTTTCAAAACAATTTAAAGCAGGAATGTACCATTATGAATTCAGTTTTTTCTTACCCTGTGATGATTTTCGTACCTATAAAAATCACCCAAGCAAAAGTATTTTAAGATAAATTTTGTTTGTTTGTTTGTTATTTCATTTTTAAGACACAATATTACAAACATAAGGAGTGGTTTCTCCGGTTTGTCTCAGGGGTTCTTTGTGGCATTTTTGATGCTAGACCTCTTCAAAGGATTTGTAAATTGCAGCACATTATGATCAAGCATCCAAATACACTGTTTAGCTGCGCTGCTCTTGGTGAATCTTAGTGACAAAACTTTGTTCCTCTTCTAGTCTACTCAGTCTTATTTTACCTGAAATTTAGAGAACTTCTAGAATGTAGTGGTATGTCAAAGGTTCCTTTTACAGTTTCTGTGCAAGTGTGTACAGGAGGTCTGCAACCACAAAGCTGTCAAAGGGATGCCTGCCAGACATCTTGGCCCTGGCATGACACCCAGCCTGTGTGTGCAGCCAATAGCTGCAAAACTTGAATCACTCATGTAGCTGCAAAATAATTTTCAGTGAAACAAAAATTGAATCTCATCTTTAAATTACTTTTTATTAGTCTCAGGTGAAAGCAGAGAATTGGCAGTTGTTTATGCCATGTGTTTCTACCCTGCCTTGCTAGAGTACTTGGTGTGCTTTATTGCCTCTTCTGTCAATCAGAATCTGCTCAACTCTTATTAAAAGTCAACTAGAGTCTTCCAGTTACATGCAATGATCTAAGATTTGTTCCTGAATGCAGTGTTGCGTTTCAGACTGAAACTTCATTTGCCTTGTGGAAGTGCCAACCTTTTCCCTCATAACCCCCACAAGAACAGAATAAATTCAGTGTGCAAGGAAGCAGTAATATTCCATCCTGTTGTCTTTGCTTTTCCATGGAGAAACAGTGCCATAGCACTTTCTGTAACTCACCTGCCTGCTACTGATTGGCTTCTGGTACTTAGACCTCCACTATCAAGGAATGGATTAAACACTGGTTTTGTAAACTTCTGCACTTTATGAAACCAATGCAGACGAAACCTTCTAATGGTCAAATTGCAAAGACTAGTTTGACATAGATAGGTAAAATTCAAAAATTATATTACCATTCTTGGTTGAATTTTCATACCTAAAACTCCTAATTGTGAAGGAAACTTTCTAGTTAAAGAAGATTTTATGAGAAATGTGAGACTTGTCTGCTTTGTGGGATCTAGTGCAATAAAGTTAAAAGCATCTTTATGAATATTTATTGTAGCAATACAGAAGAAATTAAAGGTCAAAAATGTCATTAATGAAAAATTAAAAAAAAAAAACAAAAAAAACCCCACCAAACTCAACCAAAAAATGTCTAGTAGCCAAAAATGGGAGAAAGACAGACAAAAATAGCACTGAAAACTTCTCATATCTCTTTGGCTTGAGCAAAAGTTGTTCATTATTTATAAGAATTTGATAGCAGGCAATATACAGTTCTCTTCAGACTGTGATTTGGCAGGAACAGATATGAAAAAGAGTTGTTTATGATTCTTGTGAAATCATGTTGCTAGCATTTTTACTTCATCAGTAATGAAGAATTTCAGATTTTAGGAATTTACTTGTTCAGCATTTGCAGTTTGCCTTCTCTTTCTTTTTTTTTTTTTTAAATCTCCAAAAGCCCCCAAAATATATATCCATACAAACATAAATTCTCAACCCATGCTAGACCCCTCTAACATGACGATTCTTTTATTCCTCCAAAAAAATTCTCTAAACCAAGGGACCAGTACTTGGAAGACAGGCATTCAGTGAAAGAAGATTTAACTCCTCTTCACATCCTTAATGTATCTGTTCTTTGCTTCTTCTGTGTTTATTTTCATGTAAAGGATTCCTGTCTTCATACTGTGAAGCAATTGAAGCTTCTGTGGGGAGTCAAACAATGGGGTTTTTACTGTTGCTAAGTTTGGTTTATAAGCTTTTTCTTACAACACATTTGTTTAATAGGCCTAGTAAAGTGGTGAATGCAGCTGTAAATGTATCTTTTATTTGTTGATGTGCAATAAACCTCACCAGGATGTTGGTCTTTTCTTATTCTGATCTTCCTGACACTGGTGAAAGGAAATTGTACAAAATGAATGAAAAGTGCCTTAAAGTGACTGCAGAAAACAACAGTCCCCATATACCTCAGGGTTAGTACCTTGTTTCTCTTTTAATGGTTTCTCCCAGCAGTGTTACTAAAACTTAATAATAGCAAAATAATAGGTTACTTGATGTGAAGGAACTATTCCAGATAGCACTGTTCATTGGGGTCATTGCTGAAGGTCATTTTTCATCCAGAAAGCTAAAGGTTAGCAAGTGTTGCTCAGTTCCATGAGCTCCTGCAACTCTTTATGATTAAGCTAAGTGCTCTCCTGTGGGTGTGTGGTAAAAGCCAAGAGTAAAGGAAAATAAACCCATTCCTTTATATATTAAATATTTCATCTTAGTTGATTGAGAATGGTATGATGCAAATCTTGAAAATATGTGCTGTCTGGGAGCCCAGAAAGACATAAGCTGTCTTGGAGATCTTGTTCTTATTAATGTTGTTGCTGAGAAAATGTCTTGTCTTTACGTGCCTGTGTTTACATGCAGTAAGTTATTATTCTCTCGTCTCTGCTTATCTTAGACATGGCCACGTCCTCCTGCATATTTTCAGGTTACAAAAGCATCTGGGATAGCAGTCATTTCTAAACCCGCTACTGAGAAGGTGTTAAAGTATTCAGCAGGTTCAGCACTTATTATAGCTCATAACCAGGCTGTAAACAGTCCAAAGCACTTTCCTGATTCCATGGTATTCCTTGTTGAGCGACTGTAGCTTATGTGATTTACCACTCAAGCTCTGTAGTGGGTTATTTCATTCCTAGAAGAATTGAATTCTTGTAAATAAAATGCTTCACGCTTAAAGTTACAGTAAAGAGTGTTTCTCCAACAATGTCTCTGAATGCAGTATACTGTCCTTAAATTCTGCTGCTGAAAATATGAAACCTCTATTACAAAACCAGAATAATTAATAAAAAAATAGAACGGAGGCCTTGCTTCACTAATTACAATAGCAAACCTCCCATAAACTTCTGTGACTATGAAGTTGACAGGATATTCCTTTCTCCTGACCTTACGCTCTAAAAGAGGTGATCCATTTGGTCATTGCATTTCATCTGGAGGTGTATTTCTGTCCCTCTTGAGTTTAGACGAAGAACAGCGGGCAGCTTAAACCAGACTCCTTACATTGCAATAAAATTAAATAAAATGGATTTGGAAAGAATATCTGATGATAGACCTAGCATGTTACATATGCAAGGATAAAACCCTTCGGCTTGCTGCAGAGTTTAGAAGCTGCAGCACTTGCCTTGATAAAGCATAAGTGAAGATATTATTCCTAAGTAGTGTGTCTTTGATCTCATGATGGTCTGGAAGAAGGGGATGGAATTGTGGTCATTTGAGGAGTGACCTGAGCAGTGTGAGTTGCTCCCAGAGCTGCTGGACACAATTGTCTCTGGACCACAGAAATGACTGATGTGCTCTGCGCCTGCTTCCATGCACAATGCGCTGATTTAGATTAAGCATGACATGCTTAGGTTAAGCAGCTTTCAGAACAGTTTTAACTAAATTGATGTACTTTTGTATTGAAATAGGTGAGCCACTCACAGCTGTCTGCTGTAGCTCAGCTACTCCTTAGCAAAGAGGCAGTAAAAAACTGCTAGAGGTTGGACACAAACTGAGTTATTTCCACTGCACACAAAGTGGCCTTAAAGACTGTACCCTAAAACCTTCGTTCTATAAGTATCTGATCTTATGTGTGTACTTTTAATGATACAAATTGCTTCTTTGCTTAAAAGTTAAATTGGGGTTTGTTTGCAAGATCAAAATCTATGGCATAATTTCTTTGAAAGCTTCCCTGTAGTGTGACTGATTAAAATCAACCATGACAAAAGTTCTATTTTGCACATACCCCAGCCATTACAAAGCAACTTGAAACTTTGAAAATTTTGATTTATGAGCATAATTTCACTTTCCATTTTATTCTATGGTTAAACACTTATTGAAAATGTTTAGAATTAGAACTTACTGTTCGCCTTTGTCATAAGGAAAATAGTATTTCCAGAAGATGACTGGTTGAGGCTTTTATAGAGCACTGTAATACATGTGGGTACATGTCATTTAGAATTGTGAAATAAATTTTACAAGTGCTATATGTGGTCTCTGTAATTTTCTTGACATGGAACAACCCCTTACTTTCGTAGGAAATGTAACAAATTACTTCATAATATCAGGTTAATGGATTTTTGTTTTTTGTGGTTTCACATTTACTGCTTTAATGTGTAATAGCACTAATGTCCTTGAGCTGTAAAATTAGATGTCTGGGCTGTTGAAAACTCCTTGTACTTTTAATTTGAGTAAAATGAAACAAAAAAACTTACAGCATGGAGATTTGAAAATAATAATAACTAGTCTTTATACATTCTTGTGAAACAGTTCCTGAAGTGTGCAATGAATTTGATAGCAGCATAGAAATGTTTTACGTTGGGATTGTTAAAAGATAACAGAGATATCAACATATCCTGATACCTGATACCCGTGTTTGGGCGTGTTGCAGGACTCATGGGGAATATCTGAGAGTTAAACTTGTCATGTCTTAGAATGTTTTAGGTTTTAAATGGCATATACTATAAATTAAGATGCAGAAAGTAGGTACCTATGATGAAAAGGTGCTCCAGAGTTTTCCTGTATTAGTCATACATGATATACAGGACTGCAGCCCTGCTTCAGCCTTGGAGTGGTTTGGCCTCTGCATTCAGCTGGTCACAACATGCTGGTAAGTTTCTACAGGTGTTGATTTCTGTGTGAGTTTTCTCTCAGTGGTTTTGCTTTATCAGTGTTTGGTCCTCCAGTCTGTAAGGTCTGCTCTTGCCAGATGTTTTAATTTTGATGGTTAGCTATTACAGCATCCACCTGAGCACCATAATTATGGTTGCAAACACATTACAGTAGCACAGGGAGAGAATGTGTTTCTGTTGGCATCTCGGAGTCCTGCAGTTGGTTTCATGGGAATTCTAACAATGCCGATACTGCTTACTCACTACAGGACTGTTTACAGACTTTTAAACACGCATTTGAGAGCACAAGAGTGTGGAGGTAGATCCTGAGAGCAGGTTCCATAATTGGATTTTAAAGCCTTCCTGATCTTAATGCTGTTGATTGGACAAGAATTGCTTTTAACCCATCAGCTCCTAACCTAAACACATACTGAATTTTTATCCTTAAAACACCTCACACCTGCTGGAAATGTAGAAGATGAACCCAAATAAAGACCTCACAACTGGTGTCTGATTTCTACCTTGTATGGGGAAATCCAGAGATCTGATATGCTTATAGGAGTTATAGTTCCCATGAAACTTGGCTTTACACCAAATATTTTTATAATTAAACTCTTTATTTTCTGGAAAGTCAAGGCCTTTTATTTCAGTGAGAGTTTTTTTGTTGAGTTTATTGGACCAGCAATAATATGCTAATAATCAGATTTGAAATCTGATTCATTCGAAATTTTACAGAAAACTTTCAGCAAGCTCCTGGGATGCTCTAGTATTTAAGTCTTGCTAAATATTGTAATTTGCTTCCCAGTTGAATTATACAACCTACGTGGAGAACAAAACTTCCTTCCAACTATTCCTTACAAGTATTTTTTTACCTCATGAGACTGAAATACCGTTGAGTAGTGTGACATTGGCAGTAAGGCATATGAACAAAGACATAGCAGGCTATTATTAAAGAAGATAAACTTGGAAAATGAAAGATATATTCTACAGTCCCATATCCTTATATCACATCCCTTGGGTTTTTTCTGTTCTTTCCTCTGCTGAAGTAGGCTGAGATGTTATTTTCTTTATTACTAGCTTTTTTAATATCTTCACTTTTTATTAAATATTTTAATTCTTCCAAAGTCATACTCACTTTGCCTCATTCCTAATATTTTCCTACTGCACATATAAGGGCATCCCAGGCACTAATGTCTCCCATATAGCAACCAAATCCCTCTCATGTAACCTTCTACAATATTTCTTCAACTCTTCTTATTCATTAAACTCTTATTTCCCTCTCTAGGTGGGCCAAAAATAGCAGAGGTATGATTCTTTCTGCATAGGCTTGTTGACCAGTTACTTTGCATGCACTAATTGACAGTTAATTGGCCTGCTAATTGTATTAGTTGTCTAATGCTTTTGTTCTCCTTTTTAAGGGACTAATGGAGTATTTCTTTTTCTTACCTACTGACTTTCAGGAAACTTGGAAAAACTTCATGTTTTTTAGACTGCCAATACTCCTCGCTATTTTCCCACAAAATGTAAAATTGGTCAATGGGCTCTCATGAGTCATAGGAACATGGATTGTGTCACTAATTAGCAGAGTGCTCCAGAACTAAGGAAAATTAGAGCTGTTTGCATCACAAGGCAATCAAATAATTTTTACTGTGATAAATTGTTCCTCTCTATTGGTCCTTCCAAATTGATAATTATGTAGAGAAGTCAGAAAACTGCTGTTAATTCAATGCCAACATAATTATCTTTTCTAGTAGTTCCTGTGGAAATTTCAGTCTCCTGTATTGCAGGTAGCTGTTCCTGTGAAATCCAAATGATATCCAATTATGATTTAGCCTGAAGGTATTTTCTTACTTAGTGAAAGGCACTAAATCTATGTTGTTAAGGATTAAGAAAATTAAAATGAATAAAAACAGGAGCTTTTGTTTTGAAATGTTTTGGCCTTTAACATTAATTGAAGACAGTGCAATAAATGAGTACTTGGAAGCTATTTTGTGTGCTACTCCTTGCTTTCATGGGGTTAGAAATTATTATCCTAGCCCTTTCCTCTAGGATTTTGACATGCTGTTATTCCCAGAGGAGTCTTGGTGATATACATACATGTGGAGATTTCTGGAGCACCAAAATTAAATCAAGAAGCCAAGGAATGATGGAACTGTCCCAGATCAATATAGTGCTAAAGGAAAGGAACATCTGGAAAAAAGGACCACATAAGTTCTATATGACTGGAAGATGAAAGACTCCTCACTAGATAAACATTTGCACTGGATGTTTTAGAGAAGACCGTATAGCTGAGGTAGTGACATGAGTCTTCATCTACCCTAAATCAAACCCGTTATATCAGTATTGGCTATCTTTTGCCAAAAGACTTGCTAACATGAAATTTTCAAGACAAAAACAATCAGGTTGGCAATTGAAAAGTGCGTAGACAAGCAAGCAAGCTATAAAAACCAGTCTATGGGTATCTGAGCACATTCTACTTAGGGAATAATAACAAAAAAACATTCTCTGTTTACTTTGTACTATCTTAGATAATGTAATTCTCAGCTCAGTCCGATAAAGTAGTAATAAATTATTATATTCTTTGCTAACAAGCAATTTTCTGTAATCTCTAAAGATTTTAAGTGCAGCATTTTATTTAAAGTGCTTTGAGTTACTAAGTTAGATAAATTAACATTTTTCATTTTATTAATTGTGCTGTAAATGCATTCCAAAAATTCTAGTGTACTGATGAAACCAATTTTTTCCTTAAGCTGCTGCCATTTGTTCTTTTGTAATGTTTATCTAAATACTGTTAATTAACTTCAATTTTACAGACAGTTTAGGAATGTTAAAATGAGCCTTGTCCTATCTCAATTGTCAGAAAGAGTAGCACTGCTTTGAAAAAAGTAAATGGCTGTTGAGTTTCATTTTTTTTGTCTCCACAATAATGCTTAGTTTTGTTCACAGATAGGTATTTAATTCAGAAATTCCATGTGAACTGATTTAGTGATGACGGTCATTTCAATAAATTGAGATACAACATTTTTATTTGAAGTCCCATGTTTTGCAATTAGAGATTTTTAAGAATAAATCATAGTTTTTGAAAATTATCATGCTCAGCATTGTATAAAATTCTTGTAAAAAATATCTCTTCAATGTTTCAAATATTGTAAAAAAAATGAACAGTAAACTGAAAGAGCTTTGCACTTATATCTGGAAATATTACATGCCTTTTTGGAAAATCTCATCTGCCATTAGAAGAGCTCCCAAGTTGGCAACATTCTTTTTTTTTTTTTTTTTTGATGGATGTCAATAAGTGCTAAAAACTTAACATATTATCTGTGACTTTAAATGATACTTTTTCTGTAGGATAGATGTTTATCATCATTACTTGAAACAAGTGTGTCTTCTAAAGGTATTTGATTAAATTATTGTGGTGAAGAACAAAGCAAACATTCAGTTCCTTATTTATTCTAAAGTAGCATTGGTGGCATGGATCTTTCTGTAGACGACATCCCTGATTTGGGGTTTTTCTACAAATTCTTCAGATTTGACTTTAACTTTGTAATTCACACTCAGAAACAGAGTTTACAGTGGTTTAACAAATGAAATGGCATCTAAGCAAACATTTACAGACTGCTGAAAATATAAATTTAACTAACTTCACAGCATTGTTGATAATTTGAGGCCAAAATTGCTTGATTCAGAGGCATTCATGCTAACTTGTTACCTTATCACAACTTGGTCATGTATCAAATCCCCCTCAGTTCATGTTCATGACTGATTCTCTTCTGTTGGCCTCAATGGGCTATTTGCTTAGTTTAAAAAGGTTTCTGCTTAATTGAAAAAAAAAATCAAAAAATAAAGAATTCTTTCTGCTTTTCTAGTGGAGATTTTAAAATTAATTTTTCTGTTTGCTCAAGGTCCAAGAATAATTATGATTAGTATCATGTTTTTATATAGATTCCAGCTAGTAATACAAGGATTTAAGTTAACTTTCTATTGTATCAGTCCTTCTATTTTTGGTATAAGATTAGTTTTGGTTTTAATTGTCTTCTGAAATGTCATATCTTAGGGGTTTTTTTTAAAAAATTATTTTATTGGTAAATATTATTCCTGCTCCAAGAGAACTAAATTTAATCCTGATTTGTTCGCTATTACTTAATATCTCAAGAATAATTTTTTTTTCTATTTTTGACTAAAACTTCCTTTTATATATTCCAAAACAAGCCGTTCCAAGAAGGAATCATTTAACATGCAAAACAGAATTTCTTTGGATGTTTTCTTTATAATGCCAGATAATTAGTTCACAGAAGGTGTCCAAGATATGTTTTAATGTAATATTGTTCTTTTCTGTAGCATCACTAATCTTAGCCAAGACCATGCCTTTAACATTCTCTCCAGTAGAAGTAGCACCACAGCTTTATGGCTGTGTATTCTGCATCAATTTAAGAAATAATTGCACTTCTTATATTTTAGAATGTACATACTTTGTTTTAACAGTTGTATTAAATGTAAGCTTTTGTTTGTATACCTTGGAAGTGTTTCCACCCACCATTGTGTGGTATATGGCTCTTTTTCAATTTTGGGAGCTCTGGATGAGGAAATACTTAGAGATTTTTCTAAAAATAGGAGTTTCTGTACTGTCAGGTTTTATTTTAAGTTGAAAAAAAAAATTGAAAATACAGAAAGCAACGATTAAATTTCAGCTCAAGGTATAGGATTTAGTTGTGCCAGGGGAGATTCATGTTGGATATTAGGAAAAGTTTCTACACGGGAAGGGTTGTCAGGCACTGAATTAGGCTGCCTAGAGTGTTTAGATGGAGTGTTTCGGATGGTGGTGGGTTGGAGTGTTTGGTTTGTGGTTGGACTCAATGATCTTAGGGACCTTTTCCAACCTAAATGATTCTATGATTCTGTGTTTTGTGATGTTCGAAAAGACATGGGCCCACCATTTCTTTCAACTCTGTCAATCTATTCCTAATCACATTCAGGAAAGAAAATGTTTTCTGTGGGAGAGAATATATTTTTTTTCTCTTGATAGACAATTTGGATGCAGGTTTTAAGGTTGCTTTTTTCCTTCTTTTGTTTGTTTGTTTGTTGGAGATTTTGTTTGTTTTTTTTCTACGAAGCTTTGGAGAATGGAAGAAACTAGAGGCAGACTTCATAATCCTCTTGGCATGAAGTGGTCAGATACCTGTTTATTATATTATTCTTCTATCCTTTTATTATATCCAAAACCCAGAATTAAACTGACATCCAGGTTTGGTATCAAAATGAACATTCCTTTATTCCCAGTTTTTCTCATTGTCCTTTCTGGTGCTGACACTATAATTTA
Source organism: Bombycilla garrulus (assembly GCA_013400315.1). NCBI lineage: Eukaryota > Metazoa > Chordata > Aves > Passeriformes > Bombycillidae > Bombycilla > Bombycilla garrulus. Next base: position 1,190,849 of record VXBU01010197.1, on the reverse strand, counting down.
ACAATATCCTGCTAAGGCAAGGGGTTTTAACTGCCTTCCTTTGACAATTTTTTATTTGCAACTTTTTCTGTGGTGCTTAGGTTGTTATAGAAAGTTGGAAACCGTGTTGTGTTCTGTAGCCTTTACTGATGTCTGGATCATCAGTAACTCCTGTTAGTCCTCCTCAACTACACACTTTTAGGGTCACTTTTAGCTTTGTGGAGCTGGATTTCAGTAAGAGTTGACAGTGGCAATGAGGATAGAGAGATCAAATTGTCAGTCAGCTGCAGAAGACATCAAAAACTCTGACTGGTGTGCATTTCAGAGCAGCAGCAGCTGTAATGCTGTTAACCTAATTAGATAAGGGGAAAGCCGTACAAATTTTCTGGAAAATTGCCTATTATTTAAAACATTTAATCTGAGAATACTACATGTTTGTTGGCAGTGGAACTGTATAAATTTGGCTTCAAAGCTGTCAACCTTCTTCAGAAACGCGCTTTACTTTTTTATTTGCTCCTTTAGACTTCCACTGCAACCTGGAAAAAGTCTAATGAATCTTAGTACCAGTAAGTTTTGTGTTAACTCTGAATTTGTAGTTGAAATTATCCAACTTTTGATCTATGAGAAATGTCTCAATCTGCAATAAATTCTTGGGTAAAATGTATATGGCTAAGTTGCTAGACTATATTTCTGATGTACTGTTCAGGCTATCTAGTGTTTAATAACAGATTAAACTTTCTACTGTCCTGGGATGATCTGAAAGATAGAGACAAAACTGAGCAGAACAATAGATCATTCATGACTACTGAATAAGTGGTATGTTTTTGTTTTCCCGAGCTGAGCATTTCTAAATTGAATATTCTCTTGTGTTTGTTGTCTGTGTTAAAAAGCATAGATTCCCTTAGTCAAAGATTTTTAATGATTACTGATGATATAAGAATATGTGGAATCTGTTCTGAGCTATTAAAATCAGTGCATTATGAATTCAGAAATATCTAAAGAATAATGCATTGTAGTCTACATAATTTTAAGTTTAAATTGTCTCTCAGATGTTGATCAAGTATTTCTAGAAAAATATTCTATAGAAAAAGGGAAGAGAAAGGACAAGACGTTCTTACTTAAATATACATCTCATTTGTATTAATTATTGTATGCACTAAGGCCAATCTTGAACAAAATTTGAGCTGTATATCACATGAGGAAGCTCAAGGTTAGCATATCCTCGGAACACGTGTTTGGGACTTCTGTGAACATTTCCTCTGACGTTTTAGTGCTTCAGTTGGCCGAGTCCCTTGTGATCTTTTCCAAATTTTGAGGCAACTTGTGGGTTTGGAAGCTGAATTAGTTTTGTTTTCACTGCATCCTCACTGCAAAATCAGTACAGAACTAGTTCACATACCACAGCCCAAACTGGGATTTTTACTTCATTTGCAGTTCTTCTAAACTTAGCCCAAGGTTTCTTGTGTGAATGAGAACCTAGAAAAAGCCCACACTAACACTCCAGTGAAGAAGCATCAAGTGTGATCCTTTCAAATGTTACTTTTTCTTTCTGTTCATGGTTAATTAATTATCTTGGAGGTGTTAGAAACATGTTGAATTTGTATTGTTTGGGAAATTAAGTTGATTTTAGGATCTGGTGGTTACCAATCATATTAGTGTAGAATATTCCATTTTAATTCATAAAATAGTATATGATTAATTAAATTTTCTGGATTTTTTATGCATCCACACCCAGTTTTTGGTTGTTTATGATTCTTCAGTCCATTTGAACTGTTCCTGTAGTGATTTGCTCTTAGGGCTATTGCTGGACCTATAAAAGAAAAGGAATATTCTGTGAGAAACCCCTGAAAAATTTTCAGTGGGGCACGATGAAAGGAAAAGGAGAAAATAATTCCATCATGTCTCTTCTCCATCCCCCTAAAAAAAACATCCAGACCAGAGCAATCACCTCTAAAAAAAACACTGGAGTTGTCTTCAGGATGGCGCAGATTAATGTGCTGAAATTGGGTAAGGCTGTGCCACTGTGGCACATTTCCTCTGGCACGATTTTACAATACTGCCTCATCAGGCCTGCCCTACTGCCATCACCTACATGCTACCACAAGAATAATGATGGACATATTATTGACATGTTTTTCTGAGAATCAGCCATATTCTTGTTTTTTATAGGGTCCAAGCCAACACAGTGGAAAGTCAGAGAGCAGAAACTAAAGGTTTCATTTAAACTGATAAACCAGTATCTGCCTGATCTTGACCTGTGTATGCTGTATTTTTAAATGCTGTCCTGTGTTGCAGTTACAGACACATATCCACTGAAGAAATAGATGGTCTTCCTATTCTTTCAGATCTTCAATCAGTGGAACAGTTGGGTTATTTTCCTCATTAGGACACTCTTAATCTAACTGAAATGCTAACTGTCATGCTGTGAGATCACAATCCTACATCTGAGGTGGAGATGTAACATCTGAGATACCTGCAGAAAAGCTCTTGTGTCTGAAAACTTGTTTCTTTTTCCAAATGTTTTGGCATTAGAAGTTGTAGCCTCTGTTTTCTTACCTACATTTTGGGAAAATCACAACCAGTCTCCACAAATAAAATGTGGGAAGTGACTGACTTATTTTAAATCCAGTTGTTAGCAAAGATTCACATAAGCCATACTCCAAAATTATTACTTTGTTGAAATGAAAGCCAAAACAAAGAACAGCAGTGTTGTAGGATATTAAATATTTAGATAGTTTATCTAAATATCTCAGCTATTTCCCTTGTGCCCTGTTTTTACCCTTGTATTTATAACTAGGATCAGAAATGGAAGTGTAACAATATTCTTAAGGAAGATACAGAATTACAAGAAAATCTCTCAGATATGATTTTCTTTGTATATTCATTCCATCTTAAATAGGGGCTAGAACTCTGAATTTCTAACATTGCTAGTCCTGTACTTGGTAATACAATTTGATGTAAGCAATTTTAGGACAAATTGACTGGAACTGCTGGAATGGAATTCAATGCTGCTTTTATACATCTATAGTTGGTGATCTCAGGCTGACTTACATAAGCACACTGAAAACAGATTTGAACTGAGGAATTATGTTGCATTAATTTGTATTATGCTTTGATAGAATTTGACACAACTTTAAATGCCAAGTTCTCATTTGGCATGATTAATGCAAGTTTTCAAAACGGCTTATTTCCTTTTTTTAAGCTGCCTCATATTTGTAAAGGAGATATGGGTTTCTCTTTACTTGAATATCATCATATTACATCCTGAGTTGGAAGGGCCCCATAATGATCATTAAGTCCAGCTCCTGGCCCTGCACAGGACGCCTCCAGAATCACACCCTGTGCCTGACAGCATTGTCCAAACACTTGAACTCCGCAAGGCTTGGTGATTTGAGCAATTCTCTGGGGAGCTTGTTCCAGTGTCCAGCCATCCTCTGGGGGAATAACATTTTTTCTGATATCCAACCTAAACCTCCCCTGACTCAGCTTCACGTCATTTCCTTGGGTGCTGTCACTGAGCACCAGAGAAGAAATCAGTGCCTCCCCTGCACTTCCCTCGTGAGGAAGCTGCAGATCAGGGTGAGGTTTCCCTTTAGACTCCTCCAGGCTGAACAAGTGACTCCAACCACTCCTTGTACAGCTTTCCCTCAAGACCTATCACCACCTCCACAGCGCTCTCTGTAACAGCTTTATATCCTCACACTGTGGAGCCCAAAACTGCAGGCAGACTCGAGGTGAGGCTGGGCTAATGCAGAGCAGAGAAGAACAATCCCCTCCCTCAGCCGGCTGTGCCTGATGCCCCCGACAGGGCTTGGTCCTCCTGGCTGCCAGGGCACTGCTGAGCAGTGTTAAACTTGCCATGTTCTAATTATTATTATTAGTATCAGTATTTAAAACAATATCAACAGCTGCAGAAATTTTTCAATCTGATCCCAGATAGATGGAAGGTAGATGAAAACGATTATGTATGTTTATGTATCTCTGCATTTTTTCTCCTTGTGAATGCATAGCTTGGCCTATGGAAAATAACAATGAACAGCAACAAAGTAGCTGTTTTGCATACACTCTTGAAAAAGCTATACCCTTGCTCAAATGAAAATACACATTTTGTTGTAAGTTAATACTGCTTCTGTTTCATTTTCATTTTATGTGAATGATCTTTATAGATAAAGTCTATATATATATTGCACAGGTCCTTTGTACCTTGTTATTTGGCTCTTGCAATATTTTGAATTTAATTAATATATTGGCTTATGTTTTCTGTTATATATTGTATTTTGAAAATTGTTATTTTGTTATTTATAAAGCATGACAGCTGTTTTCTTGTTCTTCTGAGTAAATAGCTTTATAAATTGCTTATTGACTTTAGGACCATATTAAGAGACGTAAAACTCTGCTATAGGTAATACTTATATAGCTAAATACAATATTTCAGTACCATACCTCAGTGTTCAAAACAGACTTCCTTATCACTTGAATACCTCTTTTAAAGCTGGATTCCCTTATCCTGTGGGACTGTCTGAAAAAACGATGAACTGTTATATTATGAAGGTTAGCATATCTTGGCTGAATAACTTTTGTAGTTCACCCTGGCCATTAACTATTTTCTCCTGCCATCAGTAATTTCAGACTTTAAAAATATGCTGGAGGCCACTCTGTGACTTAAGCAACAATTTTGTCTTCAAGACTTCAGTTTTGAATAGCCTGCAGGACATGAAAATCTTGCACATAGTGTAGCAATTGCTGCTCCCTGCATGTAATTGAGAAGCAGCGATCCCTGGTGCTTCAGCTTACTAGAGAACAGATCCATGGAGTACAGCCAGTTTCCTGGACTATTAATTAAGGAAAGGATAGAGTTTTCTACTTCATTATGGATCAGTTAGACAGTTTATCATTCTTACACATCCAAAAAATCACATCTGTCCACATCTTGTGGACAAGTATTTTTTCACCCTATATATTTCAATAACATATGCCTTTCACCAGCAGGAATTCTTGTTATTCATCTGCAGTGATCAGTAGCTGAACATATTCAGAAAGAACATAATGTTCACAGTTTAAAAAGGCTATTCATTTTATTTTTCTCCTACTCAGGCTATTCAATTGACTAGATGAATTCTTACAATAGTAATTCCAATTCCTGCAGTCTCTGGCACAGACATCCAAAAGTGGGATCATCAGAGCAAAAACCATCAATATTCAGAGTTTGCGTTGATGATTGCAAAATCTGGTTTGCAGAAGCAATTGTTTCAATAAGAGAGTATCTTGCCTTAACCTGTACACCTTGAAGCGATATATTGTAAAAAGATGTTTGGGCAAGGGAGCAATAATAATCTCTGAGCAAATTTTGTCCACACATGGCCATTTCTGTGCTGTTTCTGAAGAGAAACCGTAAGAGTCTGAGGCATATTGTGTGATCTGGCTTAAGTATTAAATGTTGGTACAAATAGAGTTTCACAACTTCCGTGCGGTAAATCAGTGTGAAGTTCATAGCAGCAGACTAGGAATTAGGACTGATGATGATGACAATGATGATCGTTTTATTCCTTAATGAATGCTATTATGTAAAATGAGTCTAGTCTACACCTGGCATTTCAATCATCATACTTCAAACATCGTCTTTTCTGAAGTGACTACACACATATTCATGAAGCAAATATTTCAACAGCAGCAAAATTTTCTCCCCTATGAAACAGTAGCTTTTCATTTTTAGATACTGAATTAAAGTCTTTTTTGTTATATATGCTACACGTGCACAAGTTTCGACTTACCCTTCCTCTGCCTATGCCAAATACTGGAGTTTCCCAGTATCCAGTTTTAATGTACTCAGACTTCCTTTCTTTGCCACTCACTGCAAATCAGATTGCATTTAAATTCCAAATCCATTGGAGTTTGCATTGCAACTCAGTGTAAATTCATGTATCACCCAAAACTTCAGTGATCTGCACTGATTTCACTGCTCTACATCAGTGCAGGTTCAGTTTATCTACAGCTTTCTTAGGCTTGAGATGTGCTGGGTGAGCCCGGATGTGCAGTGCTGGATAAGAATTAAGTGCAAGTTGTAGGCGTACAGGACTGCTGCTCTGGATTAGCTAAATAAACTCAAAAGAGGTTTTGCAGGAGCCAGTGGAGCCTTTTCTCTGTTTGGGACATGGTGTATATCACCAGTACCAACCTCTCCTAAAGGCTGGGATCTGCTTGAGGTATCCAAACTATCTTGTACCAAAGCAATCAGCACACCTGGCTACCTAGCTCAGTCTTGTGCTAGTCATTTCCACTCAATCTTTGGCCTTTCTCATTAAGCCAACAGGGAACAATTCTCATTAATCCAACTGGTACGGCTCATTCACCACATTTACTGAAAGTCAGTGCTCTGCATTGTATCTCCTGGCCTGTGTGTGCCTAGCTGTGTTGGCTTTTGAGCAGATACCAGGGTGGTCAGTTCAGGTGGCCTTTTTACTAAACACCCACAGCAGTGTCACTCATGCCATCTTGCCTTTTAATTCTCATACATAACTTCAATTGCTTCTTCATCCCCCTCTAGGCAGAGCTCAATAAATTCCAGTTGCTCTTCATATAAAGAGCCTAAAGAGATTATAGTTAGTTTCTGTCAGCTGATAGGAGAGCATCATTCTGTCTTTGGTCTCTCTTATGTATATTTGGTTAAATAATATTACAACATGCATATTATATATATTTATTTTTTAAATAAATATGAAGGTTTCTCAGCAGACATATATGTATAAATACCAATATTTATTTGGCAATGTGTATAATATGGCATTTCCTATGAGAATGTCTCTGGTACAAGAAAGGGTCTTTTCATACATCTCACTTCTGAAATAGTGCAGCCTGTCCTGTGCACACAGGGTCAGGCTAGATCTTTATAATGTTCTCTTCTATCCTTCAAATTTCTGGGACGTTTCTTATTTGGTATAATTCAGTCCAGCTCTCTTAAATGCAAAGGCATGTACCAGCTTAATACAATTTCACTGTCAATAGACTCCTAATTTATAAAGGCAGCTCTGGTACTGTTTCAATATTAATGTTCAGTTTTGATCTGATGCACTTTTTTTTCATTGGACTTTAAGCACACATGTGAAATATATAATTTTAGTTGCTACTGCATGCCTGAATTTAAAAAAAAAAAAAAAAGAAAAAGAAAAAAAAATTAGGAAGTTTTATCCTGTTTAACCACAACATATTTTTTCCATCCTCAGGGAAAAGAAAGCAATTCTGGTTAAAAAGGATACTCTGTTATGTATAGAACAATGTTTTCTTCGACTTTAATGGATTTCACTGTTTTGGAAAGCATTGGAAATGGAAAAAATTGCACACTAACAACAAAAATCACATCACATTGGTTTTATTAAAAACAAAAAGCCTTTAGAAAAGAGACCAGAGAGAAGCATGGATTGAGCAGTATTCCTTCAAAAGAAAGAGACTTACAGGATATATTTTCTTTAGAAACATATGTAAGTGTGCCTAACTAAGATACTTAGAGATATTTAATAATGAGCATTCAGTTTTAAATTCAGAAAAGCCACTGTTATTTTAATAATTTGGTTATTTGTAGGAACTCTGCAGACATTTAGTTTTCATGAAGCATCAGTGGGACTTGATATTTGATGTAACAACTGAAGAACTTTCACATGATGGAATCCATCCCATTATGTTTTAACATTTTTAGCACCATTCCCAATTATGTTCTAAATTAAAGTCTTACATAAACAGGGATGTAATTACAAATGCAATGTTTAAGATTCCATGCCTGATTTATCACAGAATTATAACTAGCAATTCCACTCAATCTATTTATATTACTGCTAACTCTGCTATCAGAGTCATCCCTAATGATCTAAAGCTTTATAAAAAGTAAATACTATCGTGAATTGATTTTTTAATTATTTATGGAAAGCATTTTTAATGGAAGTACCTGAGAAGTGGAATACTTCTTGGAAATTTTTTACTTAATGAAAACTAATGAATATATTTTTCACAACTAAAGGAACTTGGTTCTTTTCAGGCAAATGTAAACTGAAAAGAAAATAAACTTTTCTTTAACTCTGCCATTTTAGTTTTAGTTAAACACTAAACTACTCCTCCTGTTGGTGACTTGCATTTTTAAAGAAGTTTCTGTTTGGATGTTCAGGTTCCTGTTTGGCTCAAGTAAATTATAACTTAATACAATATAACCATAAATAAGTGACTTCATATGTGTGACTTTATCACTGAAAGGTTCACATTAGCTGACATTTTCAATTAAGAGTGGGATTTCAGTGACCAAGTTCTTATATAACCCACTTTAAACCCTTTGAAAATCCTATTATTAACTACTGAATTCTCATAACGAGTTATTTCTGAAAGTACCCATGTACCTCTCAAATGACACATAATGTAGCACCTTGACATACCCTTGTCTTTGAGATTTTCAGGTGATATTTCTTAACTCTTCAAATAAAGTTATTTTTTATTAAGTATAATTATAATTTTTCACTACATGTGAGCCATTTAACAACATATTTAATTATCTTCTTTTGAGAAAAGTATAAAAATATTCTTGTAAAAAAGTACAAATTACTAAAAGGCAGCTATAAAGGGGCTGCACTTGTATCTAGCAATATATTCTAGCAGAGCTTCTATTTATCATTCTCCCTAAAGGGCTTAATGTATTAAATTATATATAAATTTTGTATCAAATATTCATAAACATAACAATTTCAATCACAACACAATGTTTTTCTAATATTACTTTAATTAAAACAGTCTGGCATACCTGTATGTCTTTAGTTATTAATATTTTTGAAGATATTATTGCCTTTATCTAATATGAATGTGAGTGAAATTAGGGTGACATTTGGGTAAATCTGTAGGATGATCCTTCTGTTTCCAGGGAGCCCAGCTTGCCTTTTGTCTGAAAATATCTGTAGTATTAAACTCAGTTTCCCTTCTTACTGGAAAAATAAGCATTAGAGAAATTTACTACTATTTTGGCATCATCCATAGGATTTAATGAGATGTCTCTAGTTTTTCTGATCTTGTAATCTAGAGAAACCTAGCTTTATAATATTATTCTTCTGGGAATTTAATTCTGTTTTTACATGGAAAGGTCAAATTTCTTACTCATATTGGTTTAATAATTCTGAAAAACAACTGAGTTGTCTGCAGCACATGCTACTGCACAGACATGAGTGCTACATAATATGGTTTATACAGGTAAGAGAGGGTTTAAAATCTACTTTCTGAATTTGTGATTACACAGCACAGAAAGCCAAACACAATCACATGTATGATTGTCTGAAATTTCTTGGAGACAGCCATTTGACATCACCCACATTGACTTTGGAGTCATTAATTTTGAACATAATACTATGTTCTTTCTTTACCTTCACAATCAGATCTGAAAGTTACTCTTTCTGTTTGACAGAAATAAGAGTTAGAAACATGGAAAATAGAGAATGTAATAAGGCTTGTCTACTAATTGGAAAATATATCAAGTTCTATTGCTCATATCTGCAAGAAACAACCTATTAAAACAGCAACATGAGAGAAAAAAGATTTTTTTAAAGACTATTTACTGCAGTTAAAATCTATCTGGAATGGAAAGAGAATTCATATGAAAAGTGAATTTATGAAACGAAAGTATAAAATTATACATAAGTGGCCTTATTCAAGCAAGTGAAAGATCTGAAAATTTGATGTTGTTAGAACAGCAGGGGTGCTTATGGTCAGAAGTAAAATCCAATGTTTTATAGCACTACACTGTGGTCATTATTTGAGTGACAGTGAAGATTAAATGGATTTAAATTATACTTTGTTGTTATAACTGTTAATTTCTGTATAAATTATTTGTATTAAGACTTTGCTTTTCCCTTGGAGATGTCAGAGCACTTTAGAAGGTGTACAACTCTCATTAAATTGTTCTCATTAAATAAGCCATCCGCCCAGTTTACTCATTTGGAAAGCCGACATGTGTCTGCTGCATTTATATAATTTATTATATTTATATAATTTTTAGTGCCCTCTACAAGTCAGAGGTCAAGCAACAGCATGGTTGTGCCTGTGAAAAGTCAGTCTATTTAAATTACCCATGCTGGTACTACATCCCAAATATTATTATTAGTCACTTTCCTAACTCTTCCAGACAAGTGATGAGAGCTTGAGAATCTTCTGTCTCAGTCCCTTTTCCTTCCTAGCTAAACAACTTTTGCAGCCCATGAAATTTTTCCCCCACGTTGCCTCAACTCCATGGATCTCCCCAAGCTCCAGTAACTTTCAGACACAATGAGTTAAGCTTGTATGTTTCTTATTACAGAAATATTTTCTAGCAGAGCATCTACATTCATTAAGACAAGAGTCATTTCCAATTTGAAATGTATACAGCCTTTGCCAAGGAAGGCATCTTTAAGAAATGCATAAAAAATATTGAAAAGAGATGTTTCATGGTGTTTCAGCCCAGTTTCAAAAGCTATAACTTAAAAACTCTAATTTCTTTGATGGCCTTCATATTTAATTTTATTTTTAAGTCAAAAACTGTTATTAAAAAAGAAAGCCAAAAATGCACCCTGTTTTCTTTGCAAATTATTCTGTCAACAATTTTGCATAAAATTGGACATGGAAAATATTTGGTTGGGTTATACTCCATTTGTCGATTTTTTTGTGTCTATTTACCTTACGTCCCCATCAACTTTGCATAATAATCAGGAACAATTTGCACTTGAAAAGAGATGAAATGTGAAAAAAATTTATCATAGTGGGCATAATCTTGGAAAATAACTGGCTATAAATAAATAAATTGAAAATATCATACAGGATCAGTATCATTAAATAAGGAGCAGTATCATTAAATAACTGTTAGGGTGAATTTTCTTATGTCAAATTAAATCTTTCTTTGATAAGCAGAGGTCTCATTAGGATCAGCAACAACTAGGACCTTGGTTTTAGATGTTTTTTAGGCAAGTATGAGATGAAATCAGAAAAACAAGGAAGTCAAGTCCTGTGTCTTGGTCAGAATCTAAATTGAATGAAACTTGAAAAAACCATGTCTGCTGCTATCTCCCCAAGGTGAGGCATGAGAGAATGGACCAGAAAAAGGAAGAAGGCATCTCAAGATATTGGCTGATTCAAGAAAAATTCAGGCTCCTCTACTTAGTTGATATTCTTGTCCTCTGTAATGGGCACTGAGGCCCTGTATCTCCCTTCAGTGTCCCCACATGTGAGAGTTAGGTATCTCAGCAGAGAGAGAACTGACAATACACTGCAAAGTACAATCTTTAAAGTCAGAAACAAAGGAGCTGCGCTGTGCAAGTCAGTAGGAAAAAGGGGCAATGTTATAGTGGCAGTTCCCATGCACCAGAGAGTTTCAGATATCTACAAGACAGAGCTAAAAACCTTTTTTGCTTTTTAAGGTAATCATCTGCTTTTGATACAGGAAACGAAGTATCAATTTTTCTCTCTTGACCTAACTTCATTCCCACCTAACTTAATATGTAGAACATTTTTCCTTTGAGGTGTAAGCGGTCTGAACTCAACTTCCTTCTTTGGCTCATGGCAGTACAATTATCCTTTACCTCCAGTGAAAAATTTTGATATTGTGTTGAGATCCCTTGTCTGTCCTCCCACTGCAGCTATTTTTATGAAAACATTTAAGCCATTAAGAAGAAGATACAGGTGAAAGTAAGGCTAGCATATGGCAACCTGAAAGCTACAGCAGTGTCGTGGCTAAGGAAATTCCGGAAATCCTGAAATCCTCCATATATTTAGGCAGTTGTCAGCATACAAACTTTTGAGTATTTCAAAAGGAATTTGTAATTATTGCTTTAAATGTTCTCTACATTGCAGAATTTTATTACACATCTAAGAAAAACTGCATGTATCATCTGCACTGTAGCACTGAATTTAGCTTTCTTTGAGACTGCTGCAACCCTGCCTTGCTCCTCACATCAATTTCTATTTTAAACTCTGAACAGGAGCCAAGTAATTTAAAAGTATGTGAGAAACTTAATGTATTATAAGTGGTTTTAATAGGTTGTTCTCAGAGCCTTAAAAATCAGTATTTGCAGTGAAAATATGAGTCTTGGAGAGATAGATCCTACTTCTCTGTAACTGATGCAGACTCGGATTTGGTGATTTAGAAGTTCAGTTTTAATTGCTTTGAAGATTTTCAGGTTTTGTAGACCTGCTTTGTAAAAGGAAGTTTGCTTTTGCTGACAAATGAGAAAACACAACAGATAAATGTATTAAATCAGACAATGCCTGGGCACTAAATTTTTCTTCCATCTGGAAGTCCCATTAGCCAATATCAGTCCCTGGGAGACTTGCTGCCAGCAGCTAGTTTATTTATATATCAGTAATGTTTTTACTTCTTGAATCACTGAAACCCATGTGCAGTTTAGTGTTTCATCTGGACTTTGGATCTCTGGTCTTGATGAGAATGGTTAGGTTAAGAATAAGAGCGAAATGCCCTCATAAAAGGGTAAACACAGGACAACCACAACTGCTCTGTAATCCTTCATGAGCCTCCCAGACTGGCAAAGCTGCCTGGAGCTCTGGGCAGACTCTGCTGCCTACCCAGCCCGGGTGACACCAAAGGAACAGGGAATTAACTTCACCTTTGGCTCAGCTTTTCCACTTGCTGGCCAGTGTAGCTGAGCTGGCATGGAGGTGGCACAGAAATTTATTTCTGGAAAAGTCCGCAAGCGAATGGAAAGGCTGAGGGTGAAAGGAGGAAGCAAGGGAGGAATTATGATGACTCAGAGGGATAGCTGTCTGTGACACCCAGTGTTTCCCTGGGTTACCCAGGGGTTACATGCAGCCTCCTATTGGGAATCAAAATAAAGGAATAATCCATTTCAACAGCGAAGTGAGTGCTGAGGTTTAGAGTTTGTATGTATGCATTTGCAAAGCTGCAAAGAGCAGCTTCATCATCATATTTGTATCTTCATGTGCTTTCAGTGTGAATTGAGAGGTTATAAAGTACCTCTGATGAGGTCATTCAAAAATCTGAGATCATGATTCCGCTTCATTCCTTCCATTGTGTTTGTCATGAATCTCACAGTGAAAAATACAACAGAAACTGCACACATTAAAACAGAAATGCAAATATGCAGTTCCTTACTCTATAAGCCTTGCAGATTTTACAGCTTCATCCTTGGATACCTGTCAGGTGAAAAACTCTTTCAAACACCTATTTAGTGCAGCTGGGTGCTTCCAGGGAGCAGAAATACTTTTTTCTACAGCTTTACTCTTCTCCAGTGATGAATTTCACATGTCCCTGTATGTCAGGGTCTGTTGACATGGGTTCATGTTCTAATGTTCTAATAAAGCTAAAATGTTAATATTCCTGAAAATATACCTACAGAGGAAGTATTTTTTGGTCCCATAGTTATCTATGATAAATCCCTTCAGCTCAATATTAATCCATTCTTCCTTAGGATGGCAATTATGTTTAATTTAATGTTCTGAATGAGAATGTTCATACAAATCAGAGTATGCACCTACAGAAGATCAGTGGCAATCTTTTTATTTGCCTTATGCAATCATTTTCTTGGTGAAAGAAGTAAAATTTTTAAGAATTTGTGCCTCTCAATTCAAGTGCTTTTTTCTCATAATTTAAAAAACAGCTTATTCGTTTTGTACACCTGGTCTGGTGCTTTACATCAAGGGAAAAAGTGTTTTAGCTTTTCTCTCTCTCACTGTAATCACATTGCAGCCATCACACTAGGAACTACTAGATGTAGCACTAAAACTTAGTGGTTTGCGAGAAGATCCCTAAAGATTCAGTAGTGGTTTTGGTAAAAGAGTAGGAGAGTGAATCCTTGAACTGATACAATCCAGCATCAGGTAATAAGTTTGTGCTCTTGAAATTCAATGAGAACTTTGCCAGCACCAGTGAGGAACTGGGTTCCAGGTGCACATTTTTAAGAACAGCTTGGCATTCAAAAAAGGTGAGCTAATTGGTAGCCTAGTTTTCCAGTGATCATATATTCTTCTGATACAGTAAGATGAAAATAAATATTCAGATGAGGAGAGGAGTGTATGAATGTGTGTACATGTTTACATGTATAATGATGTCGTGTATATATAGACACATTTCTTTGATGTGTCTTTGTACACAGAATACATGTATATATGCATACACGTCTCCACACTTTCAGTTTATAAAGTTTGCTTCTTCTTTAAATACACAATTTTATAAAATCCTTTCAGTAATTGTTCCTGTGCTATAGGTTAGCACTGTACCATTTGCTCAGTTATAATCCCTTGCAGAAGTTATACAGATATTTTCACTCCCTAGTTAGTGCACAATAAATATTCTGTATTTAGTTACCCTTTTTTATCATTCACATGTTTGTGCTTAACTAAAAAACAAGAAACTAATGTGGTGAAAATATTATTCACACAAAGAAAACAAGTTCAAGGTCAGTTATTTATTTACGGACATTATTTAAAGTATGTATGTTTCCTGTATATCAGAAGTTCATAGCAAGAAATTGACATTTCTATAAGGAAGTTTTCCATTAAAACATAGTTCTGTTCCCCAGAACTGAGGTTTCAGCCAGCTTTGTTTTGACTGCCCATACTCCTCCAAGGGAAAAATTTCCTCTCTTGGAGAAATGGAAAGGATAATACATGCATTCATAGGCTAAATTCTGTGTATATGCTTTAAGTGTAACATTCAGCTTCCTCTAGAAAGTAGAAAGAAGCTTCTGTTTGTGGTATTAATACACTGAAAATGTTTCCAAAAGAGAAGGTTTTCCACCCTTCCTGAAATCTGATCAGATGTAATCCCCTTTATTTAGATACAGTTTCTGAAAGTCTTCTGTATTTAACTAAGAAAGAATCACCAAGTTTACATTTTTCATTTATATTTGTGTAAAAACAAATTTTCATTAGCCTTCAAGGAATAAAAGGAAACTGTAAATGCACTTTTTCTTTCTTTTAATTTAAGAGAAAAACCAACCCACACTGACACTAGTGGGTGAAAAGCATCAGTTATTCCATAGAAAACTTTGTATCTCATCCCCATGTTTTGCTGTAGTGAGATACCAGCTGTTGTCAGTTCACCAAAGTTAGTGTCCCGGTAGCATGGGCTACACATGCCAGGGCTGAAAACTATTAAAATTTTTGAAAAACCTTTTTTTCAAGGAATTTTAATTATGGCTCACAAGGTCATTCATGTTGAGACTTTGTATCATGGGCCAAACTTCAGATCTTCGTGCGTAAGGCAAGAGGTTAGCATGTGTAACTTTATCCTCACTGTAGGGTTCATATGCTGCTGATTATAAGCTTGTATACAAATCCTTCATATCTCTCCTGTCTGAAACAGCTTTATAGGGAGTTTATTTTTTAGAAAAATAAGAACAGGTGACAAGGACAAACTGTCCTGAAGACTATGCAAGGAAATTAAACCCCCAGTTTCTGGTGAAAAAGAGATTATAATCAGAAATATCATATCTCTTTAGACTATGTGGAGCATACTTAGGTCATGTCACAGCTTTGTTGTCAAAAAACACTAGTCCTTGGCTTCAGCAAAACACAGGGTAACTTCCCTTTCCGTTCTCAGCATCTGTTTTCTTCTCTTTCCCCTCTGTCTCTAAGAAGACAGCTTTTAATATGATACCCTTGAGCTGAAGACACTGAATCAAATTCCTTGCTCACCAATTTGTAAACTCTTTAATGTATTTGGCAACTTGAATGAGAAAAAATTTTATGACTGCTACCATGTCTTAAGGAACTTAGACAAAGTATATACATATTCATTCCAGATTCCTCCTCTGGAAATTATTAATCTTTGTGAATCATACTGATGATTCTACTGTTCAGTCTATCCTACCTAAGACATACCTGTGTTGAGTTTATTTGGTCCATGCAGCAGTAATGTTTTATGGTGATTTTTTTTACTTTAAAATGCATAGTTCTTTTTTTCTCCCTTTTCTTGAAACAAGCCATTCTGGCTTGTCTGCCTCTCACATTATTTGACATACACAACTTTTCTTCTGCCTTAAGAATCAATTTGGCTCACTTGTGTAATTTGCTCTTTTAGCCTGCTTTTGTCATCTTTACTTCAGAGAACATTTATGTCTTCAAGTGAGACTAAATTGTGTTAATTAGGAAAATATCTAATGGCAGGTTGCCCATCACCATGCCTGAATGGCCATGTAAAGTTAAAGTAAATAAAAAAGGAGCACTGTTTCTCTTGAGTTCATATGAAATCCTTCCAAAACTGCCACCACAGAGTAATTTATCATTTTAAAACACAGATTATGTAATGGACAAAGGCATAAGACAGATTTGGATGGGAAATTATGTAGACCTTTTTTTTAAAAATAATGAGAATAATTAATTGTTGGGAGAATTTTCTAACCTAAGTGATGGAGCAGCTATAGTCGAGTGTTTCCCTAAATCATGTGCTTCAGCTCATCATGAAGTATTAGGCTTGATGCAGAAATGGCTTCATTAAGTTTTACACCCTTTGTAATGAAAGAGGTCAAAATAAATAATCATAATAAGCATTTTTGGTCCTCAATTGCAGGCGAAATTGTGGTCAAGTGAATCCTAATAGGACTTAAGTCGTATTGATTTCAATAAGAAAATGTTTTCATCCAATAGACTTATAAACAAGTCTTTTGCTTATGTTAGGTGGAGACAGAAAAAAGTATTTTAGCTAATTTATTTTTAATATATTGTGTTACACAGTCAAGTGTTACGAACGAGAGTGAAATATGGATACAATGGGACTCATTTATGTTTTTGCTATGGTAATTGAAATTAATATTTTTTGTTCTTGTATGCCTTTATTAAGGGACAGAAAAGATAAAAGTACCCCCTTTATCATGCTGAGAAAACAGCTGAACATCCCTATGGAAATTTAGCATCTGTTCATCTGACTTTTCTTAGCTCATTATGATTAACACTACTGCCAATAAACCTGCTAAGACTTTACTTAGTACTGGGCTATTGTATTTACTATATTGAATATTATGATAGAGTATATATATAGATGTATATATAAATATGTACACATCGTATATATTTTGTTCTGAGTAGCAGATCTTAATCCTTTTCTAGTCAATTAGAGAACCTTTTAACTGCCCTGAGACACAGGTTTAAGTCCCTGCTGGCTTTTTTTCTTTTACAAGTTAATGCCTATATTCTTACCTCCTTCATATAATGTAGTAGAGAGACCCATGCAATCTAGAATAGAAGGCAGGTCAGTCTGCTCTTGTGTCCCCTAATTGCTTCTGTCTTAAAACATTTCAGTTTTTCTACAACAAGTAATTTCTTTTTTCTTTCCAGTGCACATGAAAAGGGATAATGTTAGCATTTTGCAGTTAATTCAATTACTTCCCACTTGTGAAAATGCTGACAGGATTTCCGACCACTGGAAGAGGTGCCCTGACTATTAAATGTGATTGGCAGCCCAGACATAACTTATAAATTGCAGCTAAAATTAAAGCATTTTATCTTCACTCATATATATCCTTCGTGACAAACCATTCAGCAATACTTCCAAGCCATTATTTCAGTGAATTGATTTTCAACAGCAATTAGTGACCAATTTGTGAGATAATGTTCTCAGTCAAATCACAGATGTGTCAGGGTCTGTTTCAGTTATAGACACGACTTTAATGCACTTGTGATCATAAATCATAACTGTTGTTCTTTAAATACTGTAGATGATTTTTTTTTTCAGATTTACATCATCTGCAGTAATAATCAGAAAACTGTGCTCCACACATTTTATATAAACAAGAAAATGTGAAAAAAGAAAGCTTATTTGAAAAGTGCCATTGTCTGCATGTTGGAGAAGATAATTTCCCATAATAAACCCATTATTTTTTAAAATGTTTATTAATTAAAATAGTAAAAATTTGCCAATAGCATAATAAGAAACAATTTAGAAAATAAAGCTTGCCAAAAGCAATTATAAATCACATAGAGGAAAAAAGACCTACTTTAAAAAATGTTTAACAAAGGCTCATAATAATCACACCTAACTTTAAGTGTCCATTTAGCTCAGATTTTCTCTATGGCCTGTGGGAAAAAAATGGAGTGCTTCCAAAGCTAATTCAAGTGAGAGGTGAGCTGAATTTTTATCTCCAAATGACTCCCTGTTGTTGGTAAATGTACAGAGATGAGGGTCCCTCTGTACCTGTTTAGACTTAACATCTAGTTTTTAGACAACTAACACTGTGAGACATACGCCTATATTAACTCACCATCTGATGGTATTGGCAGGACTTTAGCACTTAAAAATCCATAAGAAGAGAGGTGAAAGTAGGAAGGGTGCAAATTTCACTATGGTAAATCAATGACTTAATGCCATAATGGAATTTTCAGACAAGTGCTTGAACCCTGTATTAAAATTAAGTAGAAAAGATAATAGCCACATATTGAAGTCCTACTTAAAATTCTTAAAAAGATATAACCTGAAGGAAAAGTCAAGGGTAGAACATTTTCAAAAACATGAAGACAAGTAATGGTCTAAATTAGCAAAAAATATGCTTTGCTATTATGAACATTTTTTTATTTATTTCAGTTTTTAATTTGGTATTTTTATCCTGATCAGCTAGAATAGCAATATTTAGTGTTCTGTATATCAACCAATGGTGAGGACTTGGTTAACTGAAGATATGTCTGGGCCAGTTGGCGCAGGCAGCTGCAGGAGCAGAAGGTCTGACTCCCGAGCAATAGCATTTCATGGTTTTCAGAAGCAGATTTCTTTTTCTGTTCATCCTTCAGCTCTCTGGGGGGAGAAATGACAGTTTCTTCTGGCAACCAAGGTCTCCGTGTTGGCTTTTTGTTTTAAATGAACAAGAATGAAATGAATGTTCCAAATCTTGAAAGGCAAAGATGAAGTTGAGTTGCTATGCTCCTTGCCTTGACGTAGTATGGGATACTGGTTTAAAGACCTTAGATATGCAGCAGTGAACGTCCAAGAGAGCCTACGGATTTGAAAAGAATGATTAAGTCACATTATACAGTTAATATCAGTCAATACACATGCTTTTAATTTTTTTTCTATAATAAAACTTCAGTTATCTTTGAATTAAAGCTAACAAGAGAGATTTAAAGATTAAAAGTTATTTACAAAAATAAGGGAAAGAACTATGCTCGTATGAAATTTAAACATCCTTTGGTATAATGGAAAGATATTTTTATAGTTTTAATCACATTTGCTTTACACTCTGCTTCACTTCAATTAATTTTTTTCAGTTTCTCAACTTGCAGAATGCTAATTAAGCATACAGAATGCTTTATCCCTTTAGAAAGGAGTCAATATGTTTCATTCCTTTGAGGAAACTAGTTTATTAAAGACCCATTTGCAGTCCAATAGGAGCTTGTTCTTTAGACATGAAGGCAAGCATTTGCTATAGATCTTTCAGGGTTATTTTGCAGGATCCACTTTAACTAGCAGGCAGTTTCTAGATATGTGTTGTAATTGGTATTGTAATTTTAGTGCCTCAAGCAAAAAAAAACCAAAAAAAAATTATAAATGTTTCTTTGTTACGTCTATACTTAATTAAGTTTAGGGATATGATTTTTCCCCATCATCATGTGCTTTTGATTACAGTGATACCTACTGGTATTTTGAAGGATTTAAATCTTAAATATTCACCATCTGTTAATAGAAGAGATTATCTCACTGCATTTTTCAACAGGTATAGACTAATTAGAACCAATTGGTATTTTTTGCATTCCATTTTCTCATAAAGGAACCTTTCAGTGTAGAAGTTACATGGTTAAAATCTATCTTTTGGCTGAGCACAGTTTTATTGAATTATTACTTAATCCATCAAAGATGTTGATTATATCTTTTAATAACTGGAATAGTTGAGACCAAAAAGGAGACTGATTTAATGATATGGCAGTTTTAGCACAAAGCAGGCATTTCAAAACTAAGTGGTTACCTGAAAGAGGAGAAATTGCCTTAAGGCTTTGGAGAAAGCATTATGGTATTTCAGTGACAGGTTTCCTCTCTGCTACTTCAGCACAGCTCTTTCACAGCTGGCTGCTTCTGTTTGTGTTTGCAGAGTCTCCTAAGGATTATGAGATTATCGGTCTTGGCTAAAGAAAATGAAGTGAAACTTGAGATTTCTGCACAGGCTTTGCACTATTAAAATTATATAAGTTTATTTCCATGAGTATCTCTATATCAGTAATTAGTGGAATCCACTGCCTCAGTGATTCTAGTTTTGAGATTAATGTGAGAAAAATTGTGAAGCAGCCTCAAAAATTTTTCTCTCAGAAGTAAATGCATTCTGACAATAGGAACAAGGAAAATATTGTCTTAAATCTTAATAATAAACTTATTTAGTCAATTTACAATTATTAATCTCTTGGTTAGACCTATAAAATGAAAAAGGAATTGAGTCCACTAAAAAAATCCTTCTCAAAAGTTACTTGATGGCTGGATATATTTTATGATCAGAAGAATATCTTTGGTGTCTTTAAACTAATATGGTGTTTAAGTCAAAATGTCTATTACACTGAAGTGAGTTTTTGTAGAGTAAAATGACATTGGCTACAAATCCAACAAAAACTACTATGATACCATAAATATACATTTACTTTGATCTGAAAAAGAAATTAAATAACTTATTTCAGAAAGAGCTGGTTCATTAAGAGGAATGGTTGGAATTGATACTTTAGCTTTTTTTATGTAATAATTGTAAATATTCTACGTAAGAGGTTACAACATTTCAGATGAAAATGTTTGTTGTTGGGCTTGATGCTTTTTTGTTCCTTAAGATTCATTAGTTTACTTTTTTTCCCACACAGGTTCAATTATTTTAAAAATCCACATGGATTTATTGACTGCATCAGTATAGGAAATACAATTTGGGAATGTCTCATAGTTTAGAGGATTTAGTCAAGCTAGGTGAAAAGGGAAGCCTGCTGCTTCAGAGGCAATGGTTCTCATTCTGACTTTCCAAAGAACACTTTCATAGGTTGCCTAAGTTCTGAAGCCTTGGCAAATTGTAATCCAAGATCTAAAGGGCTGCATGAATTTGTGTGATCTGTTTCTCATTGATATTAGATTACTGGCAGGCACTGAGGGAGATTGGGTTTTAACTAATTATTTTCTATAATCATCCAAACTTTTAACAGTTTAAATAACATGCCCTTTGCTGTCTGTGGCCCAGCCATGGGCAGACCTCAAGACACTACGTGAATTCAGGAGGAGCTGTGGCTGTCAGAGGAATTTCACTGTTCACTGTGACATGCTTAGCTTTGGCCTCAGTGATTTCTTTTACCCCTAGTGACTGCTAAACCAAGAGAATGTTTGTTTTGTTTTGTTTTGTTTTGTTTTGTTTTGTTTGTTTTTTTTTTACTCTGATGAGATTTGAGATTTGAGATGTTAAAGGTGATCTGAGGAGTCATCATTAATTGGACTTTTAAGACTACAATATAAAGTCACCATGTATGTAAGTTATGTTCACTAACGTTTTGTTGATCTGAATATTCTGTCAAGGGAATTTGAAATACACTTGTTAGAGAATGGTGGGTAAGAGTCTTTCAAATGCTTCCTTGGAAGATTATCCTACTACCAGAGTAAGAGCTAAGAAATATTAAACAAAAAGGCTTTCAGCCCAGCTTTAGCCAGGAGGCAGTCCTTCATATTCTTTTCTTGGATTAAAAACTTCAAACAATACTTCAAACTGAAACATGAATGTTAAAGTTGCTTCCTAAAACTCTGGTTCTAGTTCAGGCAGATTGATATTTATTACTTAATTTCAATGTCTGTATTTTCAGATCTTTTGATCTACTAGTAACCTATTAAGCTAACTACTGGGAAAACATGAAAGTAAAACACTACTCTTAGACATACTCTGCCAAATGTTTTAAAAAAAGTAACTGAAAAAGACCTGGAAATTTAACTTTAGGTGTTGCACAGGAGATAGTACTGCAGCTCAACTATGCATGAATAGGTGACAGTGGGGCATTTGGGTAAAACATGAAATATAATCTATATGTGGTGGACAGCATACTTTTTTTTTGCTTAGCACAGAATCATACTGGAAATTATTCAGATGCTTTATAGCTTCTTTAAGTTTTGACTTCATAATGTAAGCAATCTGAGAAAACTGAAAAAAAAAAAAAAAAAGAAAAAACAACAAAGGGCTTAACAGAGAGGGCTAAGGAGAAAAAAAAATCCAAAAATAGTCTGTGTACCAGATTCTGAAATCCAAAGATCTTGAAGACAGTTGGACCATCATTAAAGAGTCTTTAAAAGTCAGTTTTTAACTTCATAACTGCAAGTGAACTAGATGCATTGGGAACAATGAAATCTATTTTATCATTAATGTGCCTATAAATTGGATTAGAAAATTCTTGTACCAACAGCTCTGCTTGAGTTTGTCTTGTGAGCATCCTTTAAAACCAGTGAAGAGAAATACCCACTTCTAGAGCACAATTCATGTCAGTAATATTGGACTTGTACAAAGGGGAGCTAAACAGCTATCCTCATAGAAGGACTCACTTCCCTGTTCTAGATTAGAACATATCTAAATATCAGATTTCTGGAGTTGGATGTGCTGCCTTGTAATGTTTTGTAAGGTGTTAGTCATATATCTGCATCTTTACAAATAAAATATTACGTTTCTAAGCTTAAACATTTCCAGGCTAATATACAACAACAATGCCATTAACCTGTCCTCTAATTGCGGTCCTGAGATCTTATTTGAGAGTATTAGGAATGATTTTGTTGATGTAAAAGGGAAAGCAGAGCCCAGTCTTCTGACTTCTTTGACTGTGCAAGTATTGTAAGATGCCTGTTTCCCTGGAAGCCGTAACAGCAACCCTAGCAGTTTCAAATGCACTTGACTGAAAACAATTGAAATTGCAAGTGAATTGCAATTGCTACAAAACCTTGAGTTACCACTGAGATTTCTGACGGCAATTTCCTTGGCATTTAGTGGGGTTTTGAAAAGTACTTAAGTTGCAATTAATAGAAATGATGGTGTATCTGTAATTTCCTTTGGCCTGAAAGCAAACCCTGGTCGACATATATTCTAACAACACTGTCATGGAATGTTAACTGCAACTTTTTTTTTTCCTTTTTAAATGAAGTAAGTAGGATTAAATGTCTTTATTATTACAAGCCATGAAGCATGCAATTTCTTGGCTAGCAAGTAAATAGTAACTGGCAAACTGTGTAGACAATCTGGAGCTCAGATATTTGGACCTTCCTGGTAGTCCCAGAGTCTGCAGTGAAGACTCAATGGCATAGGGACTGAACTATTCTTGCAGTTGAGTAGGTGGTTCTCTGCAGTTCAGAGCTAAGACAAATAACTAGCAAAGGCAGGAAAATATTTACTGCCACTACCCACTACACATACTGCCACCATACATTATGTACCAGCATTGTAACTGAAAATAACTTTCCTGGCTCAAAGACTATCAAACTATCACATACTACACCAATAATGCAACTTGTTTGTAAATGAAACAGCATGGAAATGCCAGCATTTATAACATCCTAACCACATCTGTGTCACTACATTCAATGTAGGAGTCAAAGCATATGTTCATCTTATCTAAATTCAGGCACCTATAATGCTTGAATTAATATTTTGATCTTACTGAGCAGCTCA
This sequence comes from Bombycilla garrulus, assembly GCA_013400315.1. Taxonomy (NCBI): domain Eukaryota; kingdom Metazoa; phylum Chordata; class Aves; order Passeriformes; family Bombycillidae; genus Bombycilla; species Bombycilla garrulus. The sequence goes on along the minus strand of VXBU01010197.1, from coordinate 1,167,270 downwards.
TGCAGTCCATGGAAAAAGATGGGCCTTTTCAGAAGGCAAGGCTGATCTGCAATAAGCTAAATTACTCTTTGGAGGACCATACTTGTCTCCATTAACTATTAGGAAATTCGGTTACTGGATATGTACCTTGTGTGCCCCAAAGCTCTTACTTAGGGGTGGAATGACTCCAAATCCATGTGGAGAATGTAAAGGAAATGGATACATACTTACCTGGAAGACTCAATTTCATTCTTTCTTCCCTGTTTTTGGAGTTTCTCTGATATTCAGTCCAATATTAATGCTGGGTGTGGCATGTTTAACCTGAAGCACTTGATTTGTCCTAGTAACTGAATTCTTGAGTTTTACCATTAAACAACCAGTTTTCTCATATGGAAAGTCACATGTGAAATAATGCATAGTTTCTAGTTTATAGAAACAACCAAGTTCAGCAATATTTGACTTATCTCCATTGTCTTCTCATTTGATGCAAAAGAAATCTCATTGCCTGTAACAAGTCAGACAGTAATGTTTTACCCACTGCAGTTGTTTCACCCTTTAGAATGAGGGTCAGTCTATCTCAACTAGACATATGTTGGCCTTTGGAGACCTATAAATCATCTGAATTACAAACAGAAAATTTGAGATGTGTGTATTCAATTGATCAAGAAATGCCATTGCATCCTATATCTCATACCCTGAAAGGCATGTATAATCTTCCTGGAAAACAGGAATCACAGCCTTAGAGTCTTTCCTCCCAGACAATGAGCTAACTACTGGGCAAGGGTGGAATGCATGTTTGTTCATTTGTCTGAACAAGCCCTGTCCCTCTTCCTTGATGCACCCTTTTTTACCAACTGAGTTGCACCTGCCTCAAAATTGACTTCACTGAGGTCTTTGATGGGTGGTTAATGATAAATACAGATGTCCGAATCCAAATAAAGCTCAGAGCTATATTTTAAACGTCTGTGTCTCATTTTATACACATGTTAAGAACTAATAAAAGTCTAAAATTATAGTGTAGTTTTGATGAAGACCACTGCCAAAGCTTCCAAGTCCCATGCACTGCAGCATCGGACTGGCTGTTACAGTTACTGATATTCACGGACTTTGTGGTCTTCATTTTAAAGCATGAGTATGTATTTATGTATTTACACCCTTGACCTAAACCATCAAAGGCAGCTTTGTAAGCTACAATTTTTAGTAAAAATAGATTAAAATTGTTCTGAATGCTACTGAAATAACAAACTGGGGAAATCCATCTGGAATTCATTTTACTTCATATTACAGACTTAGTGCCACTGCTGTCCGATTTGACACCAAAAAGCACAAAAAATAACATTGACATAAGGATATAGTTATGTTTATAGCACAGAAGTAGATTTTTTTCCCATTTTTTTTTTCGGAGTAGTATCCTTAGAGCTGGCAGCATCAACTGCATTTCAGAAGAAGCTATCTTTGGTGGTCATGTTAAAATGCAGCAGCAGAAGCCAGTGGAATGAAGAGCTGTCATTCCAGCTACTGTTCTTAGCCAAGGACTTCCCTTATACCCACTGGGGGAGGCTGCGGGGTGGGACTGGGACCAGGCTTTTCCAGACACGCTTTGTGGAAATAGGTACAATACAAGTCTGCTGCCTGCATCAGTGCTCTTTTCTAAGGGTCCATTAAGTCATGCCAATTAAAATCCATAGGAGTTTTTTTTTCTTTAAAAGGCAGAATAAAACCTGATATTTTTCCCCTGACACTGCATTCAATATGCTTATATAGTATATTTTTTAAAACATCTAGAAATCTTAGCCTCCACAATGACTGCAATTGTAAGAACTTTGTGTGTCTGAAAGAAATAATAAGAAGGAGAAGACAATTAGATCATTCTTCTGTAAAGGCAGAACTTCGAAATTATCTAAGTATGAGCCAAAGTGAAATAAAAGTTTGCTTTCAGTGAGGGAAATAATATAAAATTTGAAAATAATAGACTAATAATAACAATAGATTCATAGAAGGGAAGTGTCTTTTTTGATTTAGAAAAAAGCTATAAGGGTTTTCATAACTTAAAGTCAGCCTCAGGTATAAGCTGATTGAGCTGTCTGAAAGTATGAATCCTAGATCATTCACAAGAGAAAATAGGTTTCTCATTTAATTCCAAATATGTCTGTGTATATGTACAGGTGCTAATTTACTCTTCCCATATGCTTACATTTTTCATTTGGAACCTAAAAGGCTCTTTACACCAGATGCCTACATAATGTTTTGCTAAATTTAGGTGGAATACTCCTTCAATTTAAAGAAAGAAAACAGTCCTTAAAACAGAATTTAACTGAAAGTAAGATTATATTGAAGTTTCATCAAAGATAAATGCAATTACTTGTACTAATATACTGCTATACTAATATTGTTATTTAATATAGGATTCGTTCCTTCAGACATGAAATGTAGTAGAGAAAATGTGCTTAGACTTCAGTAAAACATTTAATATAGTGCTATAACATGCTATTAGTCAGCCAAAGGGCTAGGGTTGGACAGGTATTAGCACACACCTTATAAAACTTATAAACTTACAAAACATTATAAAAAAAAAAAAGGATAGGAGCTGGATTTGAAGAGGGCTTTTTTTTTGAATTCCACAAGGGTTATTCATCATCATGGAATGCATCATCTTTAATAGACTCATTTATACGCTTGGCAGAAAACCAAGCAATTTGCTAAAGAAATTAGCAGATAATGAACAAAATAGATGACCTTAAGAAAGAAGTGTTAGACTGAAATAAACTAAATGAAATTTTAATAGTATTGAATGTTTGGATGTGAACATAAAGGTCCGTAACAAATGACTCTGTTAAAAGCTGCAGCCAAGATTTTTAGGACCCAGAAGGAGGAAGAAAACAGAAATGTAAGAGCTGATCCCAGAAAGATTATTTGCTAAGCAGTGGGATTGGCCATGGAAAGAAAGAGGGGCTCCTAAAATCTGCTAAGCAAATTGTTTCCAGTGGAATTGGGAAATACTATATGAGATATAGATAAGACAGACAGTCATAAAGTCATAGATTCAACAGTTCTGTGAACTGGGAAACACTATTGGAAAGGCGCGGGGAAGATGCAAACCTCTGCCAGCCCAGCAGCAGTGAGGATGCTGAGCACCACTCCCACTCTCAGGCCTCTAAAGAAGTTTCATTATCACCTACCAGGACCAGGGACTGGGGCTCCTAAGTGAGAAGGAAGAAATTTTGTACAGCTCTATAATACTCCTTCAGCTTCCTACTTCTGATGCCAGAACACAGAGCAAAGCTCTGTGAACACATGGAGTCTCTGCTGTGGCTCAGGAGACAGAGTTACTGACTTTGAAAAAAAGCTGAAGCAGCGTGATCTGAAAGAAGTCTCAGGTTAGCGGTGCAGATGGCTCACGGAACTCAGTACAAGTGTGTGGTGGGTTGTCCTTTTCTTTTTTCCTTCCACACAGATGATCTCCTACTCTCATCACAGCTCATGCCATAGGAAAACCTTCTTTCGAGTTGTATAGTAGCAAGACAGTAGTAAGTAGCTGCAAAACAGGAAATTTAGAGTTATGACTTCATCTGATAATCAGAAGAGGTAAAAGAAAGGGATTTTTGGAGGACAAATAAACTACTTGTGTATAAATGTATCCAGGGACTAGGCAAAGAGTAAAGTTATGCAGTAAATATATTCTATTACAATTGTGTTTTCCCTAAATTGACCATTTCAGACTTTTCCATGTATGAACATGCCACTAAAGTGTGATCAGATTGAAATGCAGCCACATTTCTGCTGATAGAACATATTTCCATCCAACAATGATGAGGTATAAACAGCAGGGAGTCCTATTATATACTTATCTAATCTGTGAGTTACCGTGCACTAATGAGCAGCAGATGAGACAGACTCTTTGTAGTCATTGTTTTCCTTTGTCCCCTCCCCATTTTTTTTAATGTTTTGTTCTTTTTGTTGCTGCTGTTGCTGTTCTCTGTGAGTTTGTATTTGGCATCTTCAGCTTCAAGAGAGAATTCTCCTTTATATTTTACCTGGTTGTAAGTGTAATAAGTTTTAAGTATCTTAACATACTCTGTCCTAAATATCTACAATTTTTCCTCTGCTTCATGGAATTGCTTGAATGCATTCTCAATGGAAAATAATAGTGTGAAATAAAGGAACCTTAGACCTGTATTTCTGTTTCCTATATGCTTCAAGCAAGGCAACCAATTTTAAAATCATGAAGGGTAAGTGAAGATAAGAAAAAGTCAACATCAGACCTCTACAGAATGCTACTCCATTTGCATTCTTTATATTGTGCTTTTGTAATTAACTTCATTCATTTATTTTCCTGGAAGAATGATCTCCAAACATATTAAAGTAAATGGGAGAAGCAAAATTTCAAGTTAGTAGATTATTTATTCCTCTCCTTGAGGGAAATAACAATTTTTCAGCCTTCTAACAAACTTATGGACCATGGAAGTATTGAAACACATGGAGATAATTTTATTTGTTTAATTATACTTACTGGTTTTATGAAGTTTTAATCCAAGAATGTTGAACAATAAAAAATTTAATTCTTCATTTATAAATATATTAAATATTACATTAATATGCTTTGTCCATACAAATATATGTATTTATAGACATAGAAAAAAAGTGTTTGATAAGGAAAAAATAAGACAAAGTTAAATGCAACACAACAGAGCTGAGGAAGATTTTAAAGTCTCAAATACAATGAGCAACTGAATATGAAGATAAATACACAAAATTATTTAAAATAATATTCACATCATAAAGTGGAAGCAGAATAAAGAGATTATGTCTTCAGCAGTCTAGAGAATGTATTGTTTTACTTATAATACTGAATGGTGATTGAATTAATTATGAACTTTTAATGCTATTGACATACTTATTCATGAATGATAATATGCATTTTCATTCTTCTACATGTGCATTATATATCAGAAGACTCTGGGTGGGGCAACATGTACTACGTCACCTGGTCAGTATTAGATTTATTCCAGAGGTATCAGATTTTTGCCAGGGTCAGCAGAAAATTGCCAGTCCATATTAGCAAATGATATAATTTAGAATCAATTTTGCATTCTCTTTTTAGTATCAGAAAAATATTTTGAAATAATTATCTAAATGGACTTGAGGCAGTGGAAAACATATCTGTAATCTCATTGTGGGGCTAATTAAGTCCTTCCATTGTATTTCTTTGATGTGGTTTTTTAGTTTAGATTGGTTAATTCTGGATTATGCAATTCAGCTTGTCTACATTATAGAGCGGAAAATGTAGCACTATGCCTACAGCAAAATGTGAGTGAGGAAATATTGGCACGGGAAGGTTGATCCTGCAGTGCACTCAAGCTTATTATTCATTTCTTAAATGAGAAAAGCTGGCTTTTGCAAACAAGATGGTGATTTATCACATAGCTGAAGTGAGAAGCCAAAGGTTAGTGGAGGCATATGAAAACGAAACTCTTTCATGCTTTATTTGAGTAAGGAGCTGGCAGAGTTATACTATTATGGTTTATAATATAGATTATATTCATATACATACATTAAAAAAAGAAAGAGTGAAATTCTAAATAATATCTTTATAATCATAGCAATCATTTGTAGATTACTTCTTACACAGACATAGTAGACAGCTCCCTGCCCATGCTGAGTAGTGAAGCTGAAGCTCTAGTCTAAGGAGGAAACCCCATATCACGAGTACATAATCCTTACACTTTTGGATATGGGGACTCTGATGACAGAAAGAAAAAACATTGAAGCAAAATTCTGACTAAAACCCTTAGATTCTGTTCTTGGCACTAGAACGAGTTGCAGTTGCTAAGTTACCTATAAAAAATAAAACTGTTCATGCAACTTCACTGTTTTCCCTAGGGAGCAGAGTTTGTGCCTAAGCACAATATAGTATGATTTATCAATATATATCTACTGTAAGAAATGTGTTTATCGGATGAGGAGACCATGCTGGGGAAAAGTGACCTGTGACTGTCTTCAATGTGATTACAATTTTTGTAATTTAAAGCAATTATTTAATATATCATTGTGAAATAGACTGATGTGTTAGATCTAGAACCTTCCCCATGGTACAGATTTCCTGGGGGCTGGATACATCCCTACAATGATGTTTGAATTATTTCAAATGAAAGAAATGTCTTAATTCTGCATTCCATGCTCAAATGCTTAGATTAGACAAGATTATTAATATTGATCTACGTTTTAAACCTAAGTATGTCAAAGCAGCTTCTTAACTAGATTTTAATTACCAGATTAGAGATATGCTATTCTTAAGCTGTTGTTGATGGTAACTGAAGTTACCAGTGCTCATTAGCATTACTGTGGTGACATGATTTATGCTCATTATTGCTCCCTGGCTATGAGGCAGCACGTGAATAACTCCCTACTGTTTTGTCTAACTCAAAGGCAAAGGACCGGGCCTTTATTGTACAAATGTGAGATGTCTGGTAGAACAGAAATTCTTCTCAGTTCTCCCAGCTCTGTTCTAATATATCAGCTTAATAATAATTAATACATTTTGGAACAGCATAGGCATAAAACAAAAAATTACCCAAATGGAAACAAATCCATCAGTGTAGATTTAGAAAAGATTACGTATCATTTTAAAAGGCAAATCCAGAGCACAAGCACCACTGAAGCATTGACCTGTAATAATTCTTAGTATTTAAATTTTTGATGTTCTTCTTCTTGGCAACTTTGAAAAACAGTACTCTTCCAAATAATATTTGAGCATGTTTCAGGAAACATACAAGGACTATTCTACATAGGGGGTTGGATGACGTTATGTTGCTTGGAGATGAAAACAGTGGAACATTTTAGCTTTATGGATGCATGCCATGTGGCCTCTGAGACATAAAATAGTTTTATTTAGTAATATTTCTGCAGCCAAAGAAACCATATTCTTTCACACTAGTAGGACCTATTAAAGAATTGTTAGTTTTCAAAAGAAGAGGTGGTTGCAGTTTCACACCTCTCCAGGTTGTGTTGTAGTTGCATCAGCTGCAGCTCTTTGGTGTTGATGTTATTTGCTATCTTATTTGAGGATAAAAGTGGCTGAATGCAATTTAGATAATGCTGACAAGTGTGAACTAAAATTCATTCTTTTTATTCATAAATCTGCTAATACACTGTTGTTCACTTTTCAGTACACATTAATTTTAATTCAGTCTCTGAAATCTATCTCTTGGTTTACTCATTTACATTTCATAATTGAACAGAATGAAGAATAGAGAAGACACTATTCAGAGTGATTTTCTGCTATAATTTTTTTTCTTAAATATCACAAAGTTTGTTGCCAAGACACTCAAAGTCATCCTTGAGACCAGACACTGAAATTTTTTATGCTATACTATCCTGCAGTAATCAGCACATGAGAGAAATAACACCACCTTGAGGTTTGTCGTCACACGAAAACATTTGTCACACTGACAGTTTGGCCACTTCACAAAAATTCATAAAGTTCATCAACAGTGCATAAAAAAGTTGTAAAGTAAAGCTCTTTTTATTCCATTTCAAGATATATGATTAATGGGATATAGCTTAGTTTGATTAATTTGTGCATTCACAGTATCTCCCACTTGAAATTTGTAGATGGTTACTCCTTTTACAAGAATTTTTCTTATTTTTTATACAAAAGGGGATTAATCATCTTTCCATTTAGTCACCTTTTTTGTCACTTACTCACCAAAAATATGTGGCTTTCCAGGGAGTGTTTCCTCTAAACATTAGCCATAATATTTTGTTTCTTCACCACACACTCAAGTTTTCATCTCTCTTGGCAAAAATATTTTTCATAGCTTATATGGAGTGCAATGTCAGCAACGTATTTGAACAGAAAAAGACATTGCTGATCTATTTTCCATTTCACATGTAATGAAAACAATTTGAATTTGACATACAAATGCTAATAGTGTTCGTGCAAGGGAAACAATAACTAATGACAAACATCAGCAGTGGTGGAATCCTGCGGTTGTATTTGACAAGCAACCTCCGTATCCAGCGATAGAGTATGCAGCTTGAGTATATGCTGAAAAACAAAAAAATGAAAATAAATCAGTTAAAATGCAGTCAGTATCCACTTCAGTAGAAGAGAAATGGTCATCTTAAACCATTATTTCATTTCATTTCATCTTTCAAAGGAGAGCTACTCCTGTCCTCTGAGCATCTTCATGGATTCCTCTGGATTTGCTCCATGTTCTTATGTTTGGGGAGCCAGAGCTGGATGCAGGTGGGGTTCCATGAGAGGGCAGTAGAGTGGCAGAATCACACCCTCAACCTGCTGCCTATGCTACTTTGGATGCAGCCCAGGACAGAGGTGGTTTTCTGGGATGTGAGTGCACATTGTCAGGTCAGGTCAAGCTTTGTTTGCACCATATTCTCCAAGTTTTTCTCCCCAGGGCTGCTCTCAATTTCCATCCAGCCTGTTATTGTGCTCAATATTGCCCTGACCCATGTGCCACACCTTGTACTTGGCCTTGTTCAACTTGATGTTGTTTGTACAGTGCCATCTCTCAGGCCTGCAAGGTCCCTCTGGATGGCATCTGTTCCCTCCACTGTGTGGAGCACACCACTCGGATTGGTGTTGTCAGCAAACTTGCTGAGGGTGCTCAATCCCACTGGCCATGCTGCTGGTAAATGTACTAAACCCTGCCAGTCTCAGTGCCAGCCCTTGAGGAGCACCACACATCACTGCTCTCCACCTGGATGCTGAAACACTGAATCTGCTGTGGGGTGTACAATGAAAGAGGAAGACCTAAGAGTTTTTCAAAATCTGTAATAGAACTTTATTCACAAAATTAATAAAGCTCACCAAGTGGTTCAGAAGAAGAGATCTTTACAGAAAGGGTAAGAAAATTAACTGTTTTAAGTTTCATGAGAAAAGACATTAAACCCTTCTGTGTTGTGGGGGAGCAACAAAGTATTTGTAAGTATAAGGAGAGCTCATTAAAAATCTGCCCCCAAATCTGTCTCTTAAAACATGTCATCATATCTGTAAGTGAGGGTGCTCATTAGTAATAGCAATTATTGCTCATAGCACTAATAATTGATGCTTTCCCAGTAGTTGGTGCATGTTCTTTTTTATTAATCAAAAGTTTTACTCTCAGTCCTCTTCTTGCCTTGTTCCCCTTTTTCAAAGGCAACTTGCCTCTCCCTGCCTTGGAAATCAGAGGTTCATATCCTTTGAACTTATAGGTGAATAAAATACCTGGCAAGTAACCTGCCAACTGTAGGATCAGTTTCCATTTCCAAGATACCCTTTTATATAAGCTGGAATGTTTTTCAGAGTTTGTTAGCTCACGAAGTCTAAATGTCAGATTCTTCTGTGCTAAGCACAGTGTAGGCCTGTGTAATTAGCAAGCACAGCAACCCTATTGTTGCTTTACAATTAATTGATTTTCAAGGCAATGCTTCTTCTGTTCATTTAAATATATTTCTGCAATTTAATTTGTCATAAGTAATGATTACCAAATATACCTCTCAGGTTTTTTAATGTTCTTTCGTGAAGTAAGTCAGCAAAGAACTGGAGATTCTCAGCAGTCCTGAAAGTAAAGCCTGACACTCTCCCAAGTGGAGGCTGAAGTGCCATAATGTGAAGAAGAATATTAAATTCCTGGGTTTTTTTCTTTCTCTGAAATGCAGCTGAGTAGCCACTGCCCACACCTTTAACAACTACAGAATTCCCTGAGCACACTGAACCCAGCCAACCCCAATAAGCTCCTATTGACAGTAACAGCAAAGAGACCTTACTGAGACTATGGCAGTGCATATTTTAATGCCATTATTGCATTTTTAATTGAAATTGGTCTCCTCTTAACATGCCACACTTAACCTCTAGGTACAATGTGCTGTACAAGAGTTTTGAGATTGTCACACATTAAAGGTGTGTAGTTAGGCATAAAGCCAAAGCAAAGTGCTCCTCATGCCTCTGGAGAAGAATATCCCCCAAGGAATGCAAATATTTATATTTGGAAGGTATCCTTATAAGCAAGTGATTCAGCCTTCAACAATCTCCAGTTCTTCTAAAAGAAGTAGATGATTTTATATATTTCTATTGATTTTTATGCATGAGCAAATAAATAAGCACTCTAGCACCACCATCTTTCCTTTTTTATAGTATATTATTACAACATTAAACTTATACAAATCCTATACCTTGACATGGATTTCCTATTAGCTGATTTTTGCTAAAAAACATGTGATATGTATAGGTGAGTTCATCTATTTATTATTTTAAAAAGTGATAAACAGGACAAAAATGTAGGCCCCACTTTTCACACTTTCTATTAACGATGGAAACAACCACTAAATGTATTTTTATCTTAACCAGCTTCAGGATGTATGCAGCCTCATATGCAAGTTGCTTCTGTCAGATGCAAACTTTGCACATAACTAATCTTAATTTCAGAAGGTCTGTTGCTTATAGCAAAATTAGTTCATGAGGAGAACAAAATCTAATACACAGTGTAACTAAGCACTAGCTAACCTAGATAGTCAAGGTCTAGTTTTATGGAAAAATTAAGATAACCTTCAGGTATCTTAACAGACTATGACTAGGGTATGGTTATTAAATAAAAAATATGTATAGCCAGTTGTTTAAAAGCACTTTTTGTTTCTTTAAGAACTTCTGCATTATAATTATTGCACTAGCCCCTTCTAAATGTTAAGATGTAGACACCATGTACCTGCCTTAAGTCTGAAAACCAGCTGGGAAGCAACAGAAATATTGTGATTTGAAAAGAAACCAAAGAATTGACATATCAATAAAAACTATTTTTCTGATTTGTATGTATCAGGAAAGTGTTGAAATAATATGGAGTAAAATATTAAAATTCTATTATACCCTGAGTCACAATGTAGTGCCATGCATTAATAGAAATATTTGTTAATTCTCTGACCAGAAACACTTCAAAGTGAAAAATACTTTTGAATATTTCTTCATTACTTTACATCTTTCTTGTATGGAATACTAAGTTGTATATTAAAATAGAGGTGTTTACAGGAGTGGTAATAAAGATAAGCAAAAAACAATTGGAGGAATATATTTCACAAAAAGAATTTCACAGTACAGATGATGGTGCTAGTCAGCCAATCCTTCTATTGAAGCACTATTTTGAGCTACTGCTCACAATTAACAGCAAAAAGAAAAATCCCATTCAACCAGAAGAGAAGAGCTTTCCAATTAATAAGACACAAAGCAGGCATTGTCATGCTCTAAGTTCTGTATGTCATTTTTAATAAAGATTGTATAATAGAAATGCGTGCTAAAATGAACCTTTTCTTTATAAAAAGAAGGCTCTATAGACCAGGAAAATAATATAAACTTTTTTGGTCTAGCTGTTTCTCAATCAAAGGGCATATCAGTTACTGTATATTGCTGCAACATTCCAAGCATTAAATTAAATTATAGACAATAGAATCAAATACAGTTTACATCTGTGGAGCATTAAAAAATGAGGCATGTTCAGCAGTTTATTTATTCCCAGTAGAAATACTCCTGTTGAAACATGGCTCTGAAAACATTCTTTCCTACCAGGCTTGGCTGTCTCAAATGCATTCCTCAGGCAATACACATATTTAGTTTTTAAATGTGACATGTAGAAATCAACCTTGATTTTCTTGGATGGCTGGTCTTTCTTTAGTTGTGCTACAGTTTAGGTAACCTTATCACTCCCGAGCTCTAACCCTGCTACTGGACCTGTACAAACAGCCTGAAGCACACTTATTCCACAGGGCTGCAAATAAGCACCAAAGGTCCACCTGTATTAATACATTTTGAAGGCTTCTGTCACTTATTACACAAGATTAATGTGTAAGGAGAGGCTAAATTCTGTGGAGAGTGAATGTGCATTCTCAGTCTAAATACGAGGATCTGGACCATCTGACCTGAAAATTACACTATTAGTGGAATACCATTACAGCTCACTGCAGTCATAAAAGGGCTGCAAACATTACTAGTAGGTTTGGATGCACATTTTTAAATGCAGCTTAAAATTGTTTTATAAATCAAAAGTATTTTGGATTTAAGCACTAGGCATCGTATCTTCTTGTTCCTAAAGCTGGATAATTCCTTCTGTAATTTAGATCAGCAGACTATACAAATAATTCAGAAACAGCAATAGGGTAACAGCATCAAGGACAAAATTCTACACAGGTATAAATAAGTGAAATGTCATTGAGCAATTTATAATGCTACCTTTTGCACAGTGGTCATTCCATCTTCTTTGGATGCTATTTTCTTTTGCCTAGAGACACTAGAGCACATTTGAAATTGCATCATTACCTATGTTGAGTCCATCCATTCCATGATTTGCTACACTATTCTCTAAACACCTAAATATTTCTATTTCTTTTGTAATTTTTTTCCCTGAAAAAGACTCATTGGTCAAGAAAAATTGCCTATATCTTCACAGAGTTTGTAGCTTGATGTGAAATTTAGTGTGTTGAGTTCTGTGACCAAAACTCCAAACTGGGTTGCACTGAAAAACAAGTTAAGGTGATGAAGCAAAATGAATCTAAATTTCCTAGAAATCTTGTGTAGTAGAACTTCTGAATATTTTCATTAATATTCTGAAGACTTGCCCTATTTGTTTTTCATTTAAAGCTCTCTGAGAAAAGAATGTGAAAAGGAGGTAAATATTTAATATGAAGGGATTCTTTTAGTACAACTTACTTGAAGCAGAGAATGTCATTTCAAGACATGTAATTTATGTAAAGGGGCTAGTGTTTATATTTTTGATATAAATGCAGGAACAGGGGCAGCGGATTTGGTGGAAACCACAGCTGCCTTGACAAAGCCAAAGCATCTATGCAAAATGCACCACAGCTCCAGTTTTCAACACAGGTCACATTCATATTACTGCTTCACTTGAGCAGGACATGTAAATCCTTATCGGTAAACCACCAACAAATACACAGGGAAAATAAATCCTTCCAAAGGACCGGTCTTCTGATTTTTGTAAACCTTCTAAAATGGAGCAATGAGGAAAGCAGTGCAAATTCCACTGACTATCTGACGTATGAATCACCAAAATGCTAAACTCTACAGGGAAGAAAAAGTAATTTTTTCCAATCGCTGTATAGCATTTTTAAAGCTATTCAGCTAATGGTGATCGACATATAAAAAAGAGCTGATAACAGAAAAAATAGTTACTGTCAAATACTGGCATTAATAGCAGCACCAGGCATAGGAGGAATGTGTAGGTATAAATAAGCACTTTATCAAATTTTAGAGTAGAGCTTTATTTTTGTACTGGTGTAACTTTTGTACTGAGACTAACTTCAAAAGAAAAGAAAAAAAAGGAAGTAAGCTGAAACAGAAAAAGCTGAGTTTGCTTTCAGAAATATTGGTTCTCACTATAGTTATCATTTTTGGAACCTTCAATTAAAATACTTGCAGATGCTGAGAAACCTTGCTCAAAAAACAAGAGCTTTGTGTGAAATAACATTTTGTATATACATATAAATATTTCTCCACACATGCACAAAAACACAAATTCTGTGGGTCACAGAACATTTTCCTTGGATGAGTATTTCCTGAGATGTATGTGTATATATATATGTATATAATTTTTTTTTTTTTACTGTTGCATACAAATATTTTACTTGCAAATGTGACACATCCAACTACTGATCTGGTATCAACATCCCGTGCTCATAGAAAACTTTGTTCTTTAGTATAAATTATGTTATGAAAAATGAAAATGGGGAAATAACAGCTGGAAGACAGCTAATCCTTTCTCCACTAGTGTGTGGCTACTACCTAGAACAGATTGTCAGATGTTTCCTCCTATTTTTTTTTTAATTGGCTCACCTACTAACAGTTCCACCACTCCCCTTTGCAGATTTTTTTGAAACTAACGGACCAGACTTTTACATAATTTGTATTCTTATTGCTAAATTACCCACCACTATGTCATGTCTTGTTCCAATATTTGCTGTTTACTTTAACAAATATATATTACTGTGCTGTGGCTTGACAGCTTTATCTTCCGTTGCTTCCAGCAGAGGAAAATGGGTAATGAATGTCTGATACTGATCATACACTCAATTCAAATAAGTGAATGATATTGCAAAAGATGCAATGAAAACCATTTCTAGGGGGTTTCTTGTGATATACATATAACAGACATCATGGCCTGTATGGTCTCTCAGTGGCTTCCAGAGATGTTTATATTGAGAAATACATCCTTCTGCAAGAGAGCCTGTTGAAGTCAGAAACAGTGTATATAGATATTTATGTGAGTAACGCTGACAGAAAAAAAACCCAGATATACAGCATTTTCATTTACATGTATGAGTATTTTCTAATGCTTTGCCTCCTTTTTTTCTTTGTAAAGAAATGTGTCCCACTGCCTTCAGATCAGACAGTATTTTGTAATATCCTACAAGGATCAGAATAGGACCCAATTCTTTAATTCTTAAAGAGAGAATAATCCCTTGAATTTATAGTTAAGTTTATATAATAAGTGGCAGAACTGCTCAAGTGTAACATTTTCCTCTAAAATATTTATGAAGTATAATATAAACACTTAAATAGCTCTCAGTTAAATAATATATGTTTTGGACCTATTCATTCCTAAGTGTACTTTCTTCTGACAGTTTGATGAATATATTATTCTGTGACAAGTTATTTCATAAAGTTCATTACGTTCTTTTTACATGTTTTTCCTAGTGCCAGGCATAGAAATTGTATCCTGATGTATAAATAGTAGTGGAATATGCAGCAGGTATTACAAAATTAATTTGTCCTCAGATAGTCCCACTCCTGTAAACTATGCGCAGAATATATATCTCTGTTTCTACTCTATTCTAAGAAAAAAAACCCAAAACATTGCTATTAGGTAAAGTATATATACTTGGAATCCATAGTTCTAATATAATATCTTCACATTCTCATATTTATATTAACAATCATGTTGGATGATTTCTAGTTGTATGAATTCTAGTTTTGGATTTTGATTTTTGATGGTTTTTTTTTCCTTTGTAAAGCATTATGAAATTATGGTTTTGGTTTTTTTTCACACTGATTAAGATTTTGGCAAAAAATGGGGGGGTATTTAGATGTTTTAAATTAAGACTTCTTTTAAGAACATGTAATTTTGAAATCTTAGTTGACTTACTATAAAAACAGAGGACTGCATTAATCAAAATATGTAAAATTATCAAAATAATTCCATCTATGGGAAAATAACTGGATTTTTTTGATGTTTGAAAATACTCTTTATTTGAAGTTTTTATTCCAATTTGGAATGGAAACATTTTCCAAAATCTTTACAAATTCTTTCAGAGCTTGAAAAATGTTCTCTCCCAGTTCCAGTATCTTTTGTGTGTTCTGCTCCCTATTTTTCAGAGGGCAAATTCTCAGAACAGTAGCCTGTTGGTCACCCATTGTACTTGCATTCAAAATAAGAACTGTCCAGCAGTTTTATGCATACTTGCTGAGTTATCAGTGCAAATCACATAGAGCTAAATTCAAACCCTGGAGAATTTTGTGAATATTGAAATTATTATTTTCTCATTTACCCTATCCTCATGATGGAAGTTCTTTAAAGTTCTTTAATTCTGATTTTGTTTTGTTTGTGTTTGTTTGTTTTGGCTGTGCCTTCCAGTTAGATTGGAAATTCCTGAAGAAAACAGTTGTCCAGGGCTGTGTATTTTTTCAGCTCTGAACAGTACATACTCTATCAACAAGTGATGTTCCTCAAGGGTCTGTACTGGGACTGGTACTACTGAATATCTTTAACAGCAATATAGATTGTGGGATTGAGACCACCCTCAGGAAATTTGTGGAAGTCACCAAGCTGTAGAAGCAGTGACAGTCCCTGGCTCTGGCAGGGGGTTATGGTAGATGGTCTGTGAAGGTTCTTTCCAGCCTAAAACTCTCTATGCATCTATGACTTCATCTCTAGATCTCTTTGGACTTCCGCACAACTCTTCAGTATACAAAAAAATGAATCAAATGTATCAATCCTTCATTTTCATAGTATGTCTATAATTCTAAATGTCAATAGCCCTTTTGAGAGATAAAGGACATTAGTGAAATTATCTGATGTTCTACCTCCTGTATAGCCAGCTAAAAGTAGAAGACAGATTGACCCCAAAACATCTGAAATTAAGCACCAGTGTTAAAGAACACACATAAGCTTATGGTGTTTTTATATCCTATAAAAATCCTGCAAAATTATTCAGGATCTAGCCATACTTAGACAACCTTCCATTCTGAAGTGAGAGAGGTTCATGGGAGATTTTTATGATTACCATAAGATCAATTGAGGATATAGAGATGTTACTTGTAGTTTCAGGAAAGCGTTTCTCTATTCTGATGTAAAACTCACTTAAATATAAGAGAGGCTTCTGTTATAACTGGGTATTTTTTTCTAAAAGCATCTGAAACGCTCAGAAATGCAAACGACAGCTGACATTCAGCACAGTCTATTGACGCCGCCCTCCGGAGCCCAGCCAGCTCTGACCCACCACACTATGGTCCGGAAAGGCCACGCCGAGTGTGGGGAACTGTCATTGCAGGTGATGTGTCACTGACAGAACCTTAGAGCTTTGGCTCTAAGGAGGCAGACCGCTGTCAAGGGAGAGACGATGGGGAGAGAGGAGGCTCTTCTGCTCCCGGGTTCCAAACGCAGAACTTACTCGCATTGAACGGAGGAGAACAAAACAGCCCCCACACTCCCGTGCAAGGGATTTTATAGGGTTACAAATTAAGGGGTGGGCATAAACAGTAAAGCAATCAGGGAACCATAGGGGAGGATCACAGGGTGGGGTTTACAGAACACAATCCAATGGAGACAAAGGGAGGACAAAAGGGGTCACACGGGCCAACGGGGCATGGAGGTTTAGGGGATTTCCAAGGGGGTGGATATTTCAGGGATTGGCCCATGTGGGGATTGACAAGCGAAGGTCTGGAAGGAGGGGCAGGGTTTGGGTGATGGATGGGGAAGGTACTGGAATAAGGGGAGGAGACACATTGAAGGACAGTTTAGGGGAGGGTACAATTGAGGAAGAAACCATTGGGACAAGGAATGGGGGAACATAGGAACAAACTACAATAATATAATTAACAATGAAACCAGGAAAAAACATGCGCCGCAACAGTCTATTGTATGAGTCTGTTGGATAATCAAATGGGACATGAAAAAAGATAATGTTTGTATCAAAGTACAATAAACTTCTAAACAAGCACTATCATTTTCCTGTCTTCCAAAAACCATCAGAAACAAATGAATAGTGTGGGAGAAAAAAAAGGGAAGGGAGGATGGGTGGACATATCCATGAAGGCTTGAGGATAATAAATGACAGTCCATAATAAAATTCATGATAGTTACATGACCATAATAGCTGCCTATTATTGACTTTTCTTCTCAAGTTACACTGTTTAAGATCACTGTGTTGAGTTCTACCAGCTCTAAGTCAAATGGCAAAAGAATGTTTGACTGTTACTGTCTGCAAAGCATTACTGATTCTGAAAGTTTTCAAATATGTCCTGTTATTCAAATAAAGCTTTCTTCTGTCTTTCATGCAAGCCATTTACTTAACCAGCATTTCAGAGATAATTAGGCATACTGGGGGAGAAACAGAAGAGACAACAAAGCTATTTCTATGTGTTGCCCATCACTGCAGTGATTAAAATTGCAAACATTGATCAAATACAACCTTCGTTTATTTATAGAATGCATTATGGATTGGAATTAATCTACGGTTTATTATGTATCTAAAACTTAGATTAAATTCTTAAAATTTGAATTATAAAAATTGCTATTTTCAGATTATATTTGTTTGGA
The DNA here is from genome assembly GCA_013400315.1 of Bombycilla garrulus. Classification (NCBI taxonomy): domain Eukaryota; kingdom Metazoa; phylum Chordata; class Aves; order Passeriformes; family Bombycillidae; genus Bombycilla; species Bombycilla garrulus. The sequence continues at coordinate 1,149,478 of VXBU01010197.1, read as the reverse complement.
TGCACTTATAAAGGAATTTCAAAATGCTATTTGGGAATGACTCTTTTGTACTGATGAAAAAGACAGCTAGATAAATACTTTAAACTAGACACCTGACTTTGAACAAAACCAAAGACGAATATGACATATCCCACCCTGTAATAAAAGAGCTTAAATTCTTTCATGAACCTCTATGTAATAATAAAAAATAATAACGTAATTTTTAAAAGGCAAAAGAAAGACCTTTGATGTTTTCATTAATATTTAAAAGTAGTTGAGATGTATCAGCAAAAGCAGGGTCAAATCATGGATGTATTAGTGCCAGCTAAGTCACATGAGGTAGGTCTTCTGAAAACACTGCTGTAGCAGCTGAATACATCTCCTTTCTGTGAGTTAAATCTTTCCAGAGAGGATATTCTGGTAAATTAAAAGGAAAAACTTCGGACTAACAAAGTGTTATTTTCTAGATAAGTCTATTCACTGCCATTTATAGAGCTCAAGAAAAGAGTTTATGAGTTTATGCTCAAGGAAAATTGAGTTTATTTCAATGCATGAGGTATAGCAAGTCTTTCTAAACTCACCTATGGAATACTGTCTCGAACTCTGCATATGCTGTGAGTAATTTATTTCACAGGGAAAAAATACCTTGAAAGTTTCCTTTCATCTTTTTAGTTATTTCCATTTCAATTTTCCCTCTGCCTTTTGCTTTTCTTACAATGCCTCCTTTCTCCTCGATTCTGTTTTTTTTCCTGTTGATGACTCCAGATAGCCTTACATACGCTGTCAATCACATGCCATCCTGCCCAAGAGCATATGCCGCTGAAAATCACACAAGATAGCTACTTTTAATCCATCTTTTACAGGGGAAATTCAATTTAACAGTCATTTTGAATTGCATAAAACCATGACTCTTAGTATCTTCATTTTAAATGAAAGCACCAGATTCTCTTTCTGTCAAAACACAGGGTCTCTCCGTAGGAAGAATTCTACTCTTCCCATACTGGCGTGGTAATAAGCATTTAGTAACTGGTACACCTAATAAATCAGGTCCTCAAGAGACTGGGCTGTCTGTGTTTCATCAGCAGAGGTCTGTGATTATTTGAACCATATGTACCTTCTAAAACTCAAGTTTTATAAATCAATTCTTTCACTTGTTAACACTATTAAGATATTAAACACAATGTGAAACATTTTCTGTGAGTAAAATTTTAAAAGGACATTTCTTTCTGTGCTTACTTCCTTAGAGGTACATTGGATGAAGTGAATAAAATTCAGAAAGACTATTTCATGGACACTTGTGTCTTCCATAGACTGGAATAATTGCACAGTAAAAAATTCCAATTTATATTTCTGCTGTAATATTTTGAAAGAAAAACACATTTCTGAAGCCTTCTATCATACAGTCCACCATTCAGAAAGAAATTTATAATATTGATAAAGATATTAATTATCCACAACATTATCATTTATTATGATAAAATGCTTTACTAAAAATAAACGATCATTAGGATTTGAAGTCACTAGAAAATTTTAGCCAGCCGTATCAGGCAGGTCACCAAGACCTGGGAGTTCGTAACAGTCACAGTGTTATGTCATTTTGCATAAGCAGCTGTTTGATATTTTCTAATACAATCACATTTCTGAACTTTGTTGTCAGATAGTGTTTTGAGGATGCATGTATCTTTTTCAAGAAAATTCACACTGGTAGTAGAGTATAATGGTATAATGAGTACGTCAATTTACCATAGCAAATTTGTTTGAATGACTGCCAAAATTTGCTATCTAATACTGAAATGAATTGCACCACTCTGCAGCAATATCCCTCTAACTGGGAAAAAATATAGTAAGCTTAATTTTAAATATTTGAAATTGTTATTATTGTTGAAAACTAAACATTATCATTAAAAGCGTAATGAATGGTAGGAATCATTTATATATTAGTTTAGCATTGAAATGATGAAAATTTCCTCTCATTCTAACTTGATTGCCTGTCATTTCTCTGGTTCAGATAAAACACATAAGGAAAAGTATTTTTCCTATACTGTTCCACATGTATTTAATCTATATTGGTGTGATTACCTAGGTCAAAATTAATGAGCTTAATTGGGAAAAATGGCAGATGAAATCTGGATTAGGCCTTCTATGAGAAACCATACTCACTGCTATAATAAAAGCCAGTAAGATCCAGAAATTTATAGGCTCAAATGTCTTAGTGTCAGAGAACAAATATCACTTCAACATAGATGACTGTTTAGCAGCTTTTGTAACTGCTTTTATTTGACTTACAAAGAGGTTTTCTTCTAAAAATTTCTGTAAATCATCCATCATTTCTAGGTAGGCATGATTAAAACCCAAAAATATCAAGTTTTTGTTACAGTGAATTTAATTTCTTTTACATTAAATTGAGTATCTTTTTTTTTTTAATTGGACCAGCATGTAAATCTAGAAATGTATCTTAAAATTGCTGTAAACTCAGCTTGTATGAAGATGATGTGTGAAGTGATTACCCTTAAACTGATGTACACCACAGAAATTTCCAGCAAGAACTAAAAATATTATAAATTACTGTGTAAGAATACATGTTTTTACTGTTATATAATATAATAACACTATAAACTCTGGTCTTTTTGTAATGGTTATATTTCTATTGTTTAATGACTAAAACCAAATCAGCTTCAGTGCTATTAACTGAATACACTATTTTGCCATCAAGGAAGAAAAACTAAATATTTGCTAGATGTGACAGAACATGCATGTATCACAGTATATTTGTGACATATGATAGTTTGAAATAGAAATATCAAGGATTAGGACTTAACTATCATGATTAGCTGTGTTAAGGACTTCCAGGGAGCACAGACTATTTTCTGTTATCTGAGTAAAATTAGAATAAACAAAAATATTTCCTAAGATTTATTATATGTTCCAGTTTTCAGTTTTTCTAATATTCTTAGAGGGGAAGAAAATCCGTAAGAGTGTTTTGTCTTGCACACAGATCAAAACTATTTTTGTCTCCCAAAACTGTACCTTTTAATTTCAGAAACTTTTGCCTCTGTAATTTAGACAGACTGACAGAGAAAGATTTTGTTTGAAGCTTTGACTATAATTTAAATTTCATCACTAAATCTAGAACATTAAGAGGAAGACAACCAAATAGGCAAAATTATTCATGGGCTTTGCTGCACCAGCTCCTTTCATGAAGCCGATTACATTCTCCAAATAAAGCTCAACAGCCAAACTCACCTGCTGTTAAAAGCATAGGTTGAATCATATGAAAGCAGTTATGGACTAATGGGTTTTTGCTTGTTTTTACTAGAGTTTGTTTTCTGTCTCCTACCCTGCCAAGTTTCTGAGGCATCTGCCTGGCAGCCACATGGATAAAACCTCAAGCAGAGAAAGCTCATACTTCAGTCTCCCTCACAGACTTTTAAACCTGTCTCCTACTGATTCTTCTTCTCCCAATAAAACACTAAAGAATCTTAAGAACAATGTTTTAAAGTTACAGTGGTATCTTTCAGCATTACTGCGACCCCGGATTTTTTAATTAGTTTACTATTTGCAATGAATTCTGCTATTACAGTTCTTAGCTCAGATTTTGCTACCGAATCTCCTGCAGGAGGATTTACTTCAGCCACCTCTTGCCAGTTAACACAGTCCCCTTTTCTGCTTCCCAACCAGTTCAGTTCCTTGCTGTTTGACCTGAGTTAATGTAACTTTCCATTACCTGACAATCACTATCATGAATCTATAATTATTTTTACAGGATTATATTTGACTGAGGGCTGCAAACACAGAAAAGCAAAAATTGTTAATCTCATATTCAGCAGAATTGGCATTTTTAGGTGAATTTTCTGTCTAGTTTTCTTTCCCTGGGAAGAAGTCTTCTGCCTCCTGCTACTAATTTTATATAGAATATTGCCAGTTAGAGGTCTTAACCTTGTCAAAAAGACTCAACCACTTGTAAGTTTATATTTTTGTACTTGTGATCGATGAGTCTTTGGAGTACCCTCAAATAAACTTTTTCCTTAAAGTAAGAGTCTTTTAAAACAGAAGATGCATATATTGGCTGGTCTTACAATTGACCTGTGGTTCATAAACTGTGTCACAGATATTTCAGGCTCTCCCCTATGTCTCTTTTTATTTCTCCTCATTTTTGTTTCTATCTCTTTCTTGTTACATATAAGCAGATTTTGTTATCACTTGTCAGCAATATAGAAAAAACTAAATATTTAAAAATTACATAAGGTTCAAGAAGTTCTTGTAAAACTTGTTCTACTGCAGTATCTGTATTCCAGGACTATGCCAATAACTTGAAGTATAAGATGTCATTCAGGTGCTCACATTACCTAGACTTTATATCAGTGGCCTTTTACATTATTGATGGGGACAGAAGGCAACCCCAGTCATTAACTCTTCCTGTAAAGCAGCACTGAAACATCCACCTTATGTGGACTCATTTGTCAGTGCCCTGCATCTGGAAAACATCTTTGCCAGAAGGATGATCTGCAGCATGAAGTAGTGTGGGAGGTGAGACTATATTGCTGAAGAATTTGAAAGGGGAGCCAAGGATTTTTATGAGGGCAAAAAAGGGCAAAGGCAATAGACTTGTGCAGTTGTGATGATGTAATGCTTTGAAGAACAGAGCAGAGCAACAGCAGCTTTGTCACTCCCTGAGAAAAATAAAAAAGATTTAAAAATTGCAGTGATATGTCTATATTCAAAGTCCAAAGTAATATATTACTCAAAACTTAAATTCTGAGAACATGCTATAAAGGAAATGTCACTATAGTCTGGTTGCTGTGGAGCAGCATTGAGATTTTTGCATTTCATTTTATAGGTGTATTTAAGTTATAAATCATTTATATTTAAAAAAACATTGAAATAAAAACAATGACTTTTTTTTCTAATGTAAGAAATTACTGTTCTAAAATAATCTTAGAATTATACACTGCTCATTAAAATATCCAAGGAGTATAATTAATATTATTAGACAAATGTGTAATGGAATCTATTTTGTCAAACAGGATACAGTATGAATATGTTCACCAAAGTAGATCTGCTATAAGAGATAGTGTGGTAAGCAGGATCAGGCTAAATATTTGCCATCAAGCTTTTTCAGACAGATAGCAAACATCAGGTTTGTTCTCAGCTTTTAAAACAGAAATAAATAAGATTTGCTTTCTTATGAAATGTAATTCAGCAGTCCAGACTTGCTTTAAAGTTTTCACAGTTCAAGTGAAGTGCCATATAGGAGTATGTAAATATTGATGCAGTCTTTCCTTTGTTTGTACATGCAATGGTATGGGTTTAGTTATGGTCTTGAGTCTTTAGATTAAAATGGCAAAACACTTTAGCACAAAAGATATAATTTTCTCAAATTTATGGATCAGTACTCCAGAAGATTTGTTTTTACCAAAGATAAGAGTAAGAAAGGTCTTTTCTCATTTTTTTTCCGTGTGCTGAGTACTAGCAATGTATTCAGCCTAAATAATTCATCCTCTGTGTCTATTAAATATTAAAATATTTTGTTGCTCAGCTTCAACAGGAAATGGAGAAAGCATCCATCCTTCCCTACCTATCTAGTAGCTAATAACTTGTGATTAGACCTCTTTAGAAAAGGAGAAAAATCTGAATTTAAATCCATTTAGAAAAGGAAATTGACCTCATGTCTGCTATTCCTCAGGTGACTGATTTAGCCATTAGAATATTTTAAAAATGTTAGGTAGCACTATATTTTCTCTGCCCAAGTTGTTGAAGAAAATTGTACTTGCACCAGATCCTGTAAGTGTGCTAGATGTACCCAGCATACATGTGGACATCAAATCCTAGTATTAGGTAGAGGAACAGCCTCTTTTTGGGTTATGCTCAAGTTTAGACATTATCTAGAAACTGATTTTTTTTTTTTAATTAAAGGGTATCAGCATGACCAGGAGTGCAATTCTTGACACCTCAAGGAATCTGTATATACAAGGTGACCCTTGTGAGCATAAGCTTCTTCAAGGTAACTGAAGGTAGATTTTGGGGAAATTTGCTTAAAACTTTGATTCCGAGTGCCTCACCCCCAACTGTGTTGTGATTTCAATGACTGAGTACAGCTCAGCACTGTAAAGTGCAGTGATCTTTTTGTCCAGCTCTGAGGCCTCCCACACAAGAAGGACATGGACCTGTTTGGAGCCAGTCCAGAGGAAGTCACAGAGATGATCAGAGGACTGGAACACCTCTAGCATAAAGACAGGTTGAGAGATCTGGGACTGTTCAGCCTGGAGAAGAGAAAACTTTAGGAAGACCTTATAGCAGTTTTCAGTATCTGAAGGGGCTACAAGAGAGCTGGGGAGGAACTTTTCACTAGGGAATGTGGTGATAGAACAAGGGTTAATGGCTCTAAACTGTAAGAGTGTAAATTGAGGTTAGATGTTAGAAATCTTTCACTGTGAGGGTGTTGAGACACTGGCACAGGTTGTCCAGAGAAGCTGTGGGTGCCCCACCCCTGGAAGTACAAGGCCAGGTTGGACAGCTCTTGGAGAAACCTGCTGTTGGAGAAACTATGGTAGGAGGGTTGGAAAAGATATCTTTAAGGTCCCTTCCAACCCAAACTATTCAATGATTCTAAGAACTAACAATGCACTTCTGTGAGCATGAAAGCTGTGCTATGTGTGGAGGCAGCAGCTCGTCCAGAAGCAATACAGCTGCATTCCTGCAGGGCTACATTGAAGCCAGCCAGCTGTGCTGAAGGGGTATAGTGCAGCAAAAATGATGTTCTACTGCTGCAGAAGCTGTGTCCTTTACATCAAACCATGCCATGGTGAGAATCACTTGCCTAGAGATGGCAGGCCTCTAGCACTGTTATAGACTCACAGATATACCACTCATCCTCCAGGCATTCAGGAGGTGCTGCATTCTATTTGCCTGCACTTTCCTAATATCTCATGTATACTACAACATATGGAAATTCTAGTGCTTTTCAAAGGATCTACATAATGCTGCTACCTTTGTGGTTCAGTATAAAATCACTCTCCAAACCCGACTGCTTGTTGTTTTCCAGCCCTTTCAGGTGTCGGGTTCACTTCTATTCTTGTCTCTACCCCCACGGCAACTCCATGTCTGTGTAATTTGCTGGATGTAGTCTTAGAAATATCTCTTTTTACAAGTTGGATCTTGAAAGATGTTTAGTATTCTCAGCTTCCATTTAAGACAATAAGATTTGCAGGTGTGCTTTGCAGGACTGAGTCTTATATGAGTCTTATGAGTTTATGTGATTGAGTAGAGAATTGTTCATAATTATGAGAACACATGAATCATATCTCTGATATATGTAAAGAAATATTGTCTCATTTATGAAAAATTTGCCTTCAGGACAACATGAAAATAAATCTGGAGAAGCTACAACAATAACCTTTAGTTGCCTGTATATAACTAGAACTTAAAATGCAATTCTTTTCACTCCAAGACTGATTAAAAAATAAAATATATTGAATTATTTATATTCTTGCAAATAAAAAGTGACTTTATTTAGGACCAAAAGTGTATTTCTAGCTCTGCTTTCATTTCATTTCTAATCTGTTCAGAAACAAGCAGTGTTCTTCCAAAACAGCAATCTGCTCATTTGCTTGGCAAGAGCAAGCTTTGAAAGTGCCATTTCCACATTGCTGTGCAGCTGTGTGCTGAGTGTATCACTGTCAAAATATGTGTATCTATCCTCTGGTTAGTACGCAATGCTAAGACAAAAAAGTCTCTTGTTCTCTTCATCATGATGTTCCTCTCTGTGACTTAGTTTTCCATTTGTTAAGCAAGGCCAGTCACATACAGGTACAACTATTTAATAGATTCTGCTTGAAGATCACTTGAGAAAGACATAATATGCAAGGCTGAATTTTTGCTACAACTGCTTTGATGTAAATTTTATCATCTAAGGAAATAGCTTTCAGAAACTAGTTACTTTTAGTCTCTGTTCACCTGAACTCAGACTACCTAGTAAATGGAGCAAAACATATTTATTCTATTACTAAAATCACCTATCATCACACACACAATATAGTTAATAATTTAAAATTTATAGAAATTGTGTCAATTTCTTGGATTAAATTAATACCCTTTTCATACATTAAATTTCTTGATACAGAACATCAGCTCTGGTTTGTATGTTGCTGCCAAGGTGCAGCATGGACAAATGTACATAAGTGCTGGTGTGGCACGTGAGCAGGAGTCTCCAAACTGAATGGGGGCTCATTTGTCTTCTCTAGCTCAGGAACAATCCCACTTCTTCCAAAATCAGCTTCAGGACCGCATCCAAACAATTGCAAAAATTATGCCTATGGAAAGCTGTGAGGATAATCATATTTAATTACTTTTACCAAAAGTTATTTCTTCACAATAAAACATTTTACCACAGTACAGACATAAGAACATAGTTGCTTTCCCGAGCCCAAGCTCTGTCATTTTGGAGGCAGTCTGAGGGTACTCTCTCAAATGACTCCTTCTGAGGCTTCTAAGCAGCAAAATGATTTTCAGCCTCTCTGACCTGCGCAAACCAGGCTTGTGCTCTGCACCACAATGCAGAAAGATCCCCATGTTTTGCCTCTTTCTTGCTTCCTGAGGCTTGAATCCAGGTTTCTGCAACATTACCCAGAATGAATTTCCTTTTCTCAGTGGGTCTGGCTTTAGCCTAGACCGTGTACAGCTAAACCTCAGATTCCCATATCAGGGCATTTCTTGACAAAATCAGTGCTGGAAAATTATTCATATGCATTTCACAGATTTCATACACTTTTCACTGAATTTAGAGGCAATACATTCCGTGAACTGAGTGAAGATAGTGCCAGGCTTAAAACCTGCAACACCATCCTCCTAAAAATAAAAACCTAGGTAAAAATAATGTGTCCACCGAAAACCAGGAGTTTGACATACCTGAAAGACAAGGACAAAATTTCCAGTTTTTTATTTTTACATTTCCATTAATTGACTAACTTTTTTTTCCCCTTTGCAGTTATTGTTGTAAGAATTACCTTTTCCTTTTCAGAAAATGTTCAGGAGAAAACTAATTTTCATCCCTTCCCAGTTCATATTTTAGGCATAAAGATTATGATGTAAAGACTCAGAGACAAACTTCCTGGAGAACTGGCTTAGTTTGAAATTGTTCCCAGGTTTTTCGTGTCTCTTTCTTCTTCAAAGATTATATGATTAGCATTTTAATGTCCCACAACTTCTCGCCCAGTTCCCTAGGAGGATATGGAAATGAAGCCATGAAAACTAAGCTGTTTGGTATTTATCATGAAACACTCTGATTGTATTTCAGAGCTCTGGGATTTAAACAGGACGTCAGTCTTTCGTAGCCCGTTTGGATATCTTGGACTTCATATAATGCTGCTGGATGAGTATCAAGAGCGATTGTTCGTGGGAGGAAGAGACCTCTTGTATTCCCTCAGTTTGGATCGAATCAGCGACAACTACCGAGAGGTGGAGTAAAAAGCCATATATAAATATTTTTATATATTAGTCACTTCATGTCACAACACGTAGCACAATATATTAGAAATTGCATAGCTGAGGTAATAGGGTTTTTGTAGATGTTTTGTGCACAAACTCTAAGGCCATATTTATATTTAAGAAAAATACACTAATTACTATTTTTCCCCCTTCTTCACCCATAAGGCTTGCTCTGGATGAAGAGACTTGTGTTCATATAACTATTTCTCACTGAATTTGTCGACATCTGATATCTATATCTCCACTATATTATTGAGGAATAAAATCTCCCTGGTATTTCTGGGGAGTTTTAGAAGAGAAAATGTTAAGGTAAAAAAATTAGCATGTAAACTATAAGAAGTTTCCAATAGCAGCATAAACCTTGGAGCTATTTTTTTTTTTTTTAACCTTCTTTAGAAACTGGATTTTGCACTGGTTTGAGCCAGAGGTGCTATTACATAATGACTGAAAGTGGCATTTGGAGGCTACTCAGCGGTCTGTGGTAGAAAGGTGGGTTAAGTCATAATCCTACCAGGGAGCTCAGTACATGGTAGAAACCACAAGTGATTGGCAAACTGACAACTGAAGTGGAGTCTGAGCTGATGTGAGCTCTTGGTTCCTTGCTCACTTCTGCCCTTGAAAGCTAGAATTGGAAACATACAGTAGCAAGGGAAGCTGGCAGGAGCATTGTTCCATTGTTCAACCATTTTGAATGTGGATAAACAATCTCTTGAAATATTTCAGTGTTTTCCTTATCTACTTCTTTAAATTTTCCCAGTGTGTTTTGATGTATTTTCATTTATTTGAAAATTAATAAGTAGAATAAAAAAGTGAGGAAAATAAAAGTCCCTTGGGAGAAATATTTTTATCGATATTTATACTGCACTGAGCACTGATGTTTCAAATTCTTTTCTTTCTGCAGCCTTGCTAAAAGTGAATATCACTATTCTTATGTCAACACTCTGGCCAACTTTACCATAAGTATCTTTCCTTATCTCCAAGCATAATTAGCATGTTCCACTTCTGTGACCAGACATAATATGCTTTATTCTTTTATAAATATTTGGGAATTTCAATCCTAGATGTGGGATTTGAATCTTCTCAGGGAGGCTATTTGAGAATTTATCTATATTAAAAAAAAAGAAAAGAATTTAACTCATCAGGGAGCAGAATTACATGCCAAGCTTTGTTCCTCAACAGTGAGATGTAAATTAATTCCTTTTCACTTTGATACAAATTATAAATATCTTTTGACAAGATATTAGAGCTCAGGGATATGAAAACATTGAGATAGCATTTGTTTCTATAAAATAAGCTTTTTGTCCCCAGTCTCTCCTTCCCCATTTGGCAGTAAATCTGTGAGGAAAGATGACAGGATGAAGCATTTAATGCTTCTGTCCAGCCACCATTGTCCCATCTGGACACACTCAAAGTTCATTGTTTTTAGGTGAAAAGTCAGCCATTTACTCTGAAACCATGTGTATGGCAAACCGATGAAAACTCTTCTTGCTTTTTTTTATGCAAAAGATGAAAAACTGAAATAAATGAAGCTTGGCCTGGCACATTTAGAAACATGATCTCACTGGGACCTAACTCCCTTGAATACAAATGTCATGAGCTTTTTCTCTTTCTCTCAGTGTTCACTCAGTGCAGATATCGTTCAGGGATAGTTAGGGAAAGTATGGTCTTACAGCTCTATCAGCAAAAGTGTGGAATGAGACATTTCTGTTATAGGAAACCTTAATTGCTGAGAGACATTAGAGAAAGTTCCTGGAGATGAGAGACTGGTTGATTAATTATTACCAAAGTTTTTAATTAATCTGTCATTAACTGTGTGATGGTTAGTCTTTGACCTTTTCTTTTAGACTGAAGAGTTTAGCAAAATTAATCTAAACTAGAAGTTATAATCCACTGAAAGTGTATGAGTGCAGGCAAGTTCCTGGGTTTTATTCTCTCTCTGGTAACCAGGATGACTCACTATCTGCAAAAGAAAGGTTTTGTGAAGTTTTGGGCAGATTCATATTGATCTTCATCTTCTGTGACCCAGAAAACAGTTTGTGTCTTTTAATTCATAGTCATCCCTTTCTCAACAATTTGGAATATGAATATGCTTTCTAAAAACCAAACTGAAATCCAATCCCAGCTGGAGATTTATGTCTTTTTCTGTAAAATGACCAAATAATTTAGTTCTAGCCAGCATATTAGAAGTTATCCCAAAGTAAAACAACTAAATGCTGAATGGACATAAAATGCTTTTGCATTGAGACCTGTTGGCTGCCAAAGTAATCCAACATTTCCAAAAAACTTAACTTGTGATGCATATGAGGTATGCCTCCTATAAATCTGTATTTAATGGACTACATGTTTTCTTCAGGTTCAGTTCTCTTCAGCTTTCAAATACACTGCAACATTCTGAAGGGTAGATTATAGCTTTTTCATGTAAGCTAATGACTATTTATATAAATCTCTACCAAATTGTTTTAAACACATTTTATCCTCACCAATTTTCATATACACTAAAAAAATATCTAAAAATTGGGAAAAAAAAACCCTTCAGGGAAAAATACTACTGTCATTAATGCATTGATGGGGAAATTTGTACATTTGGGTTGATGTCTCAACTGTGACAAAAACCTTCCATGTCATCTTGGACAGGGAAAGACTCTCGCTTCTCTATTAGTCAAATAATGTGTCGTTTGCCTACTTTGCTCTTTCTATCCCTCATTTAATGCATGCAGAGTATATTATACTCTTGCTTAGAGTATTTAACACATAATGCTAGAAGTTTTTGGAACAGTTACTTAGATGTCTTGTTTCTACGTGAAGAGTGCCCTAAGAGTAGCAAGAGTGAAGGAGAATATGAAATGTGAGCATCAGTGTTTACAGAGAATTAGATCCATATAAGCACTCAAAACCTTGTGTAAAGCCAAAGCTTTGTAGGCACACTCCATTTAACCTTTGCTTTCCCTAAGAGCTCATTCCCTTAAACACCATTTTTGGAATAAATCCTTACTCATATTTGAGATTTGGTCCAAAGCCTTAAAGGCTTGTAGTGATCTAACAGACTGATAGAGAACTTTCTTTGGTATCTGGTGCCAAATTTGTTTTCAAAAATGTTGCACTTCATTGTAATTTGTTAACAGCAAACTTGAGCCAGTTCCACCACTGCTCATAGAGAAGAGGGACCTTTGTTCCCACTTTTCGTCTCCTCTTGGAGTGAAAATTAACATCTTCCTATTTGCCCACAAATTCCTTACAGATAGCTTCTGCTTTGAGGGCCTTAGGAAGATCTGAGTCTGAATAGAAATCTTCCCACTTCTGTAAATGGGTTTGTGCAGGCAGATTTCAATTGTGCTGTTTCTCACCTAGTGTGAGATGGCTCCAGATTTGGTTTTGTATCTCTCCTGTAATAAGTTATAGAGATCTCATCACATATCTTGCCTCTAGTGAAGCTCTACTTCACTCCAGAGCTGACTGAACACAAGTCTGCAAGAGCTGGGCTTGTTTGTGTCTTCTTTGAATACTGTGTAGGAATGAGCACAGATGTAAACTGAAATAAGAAGCACACAGTTAAGTGAGTTTGATTATCCGTTGGAATAGCCTTCCAAGAGGGAAGGTGGCCATGTATTTGTTGATAAATATATACAATACCTAGTCATCAGCAGATATTTTTAAAGAATTTGTGCATGAGCCAAGCAAAAGTTAGTTGTTAATTAAGCACTATTTATTGACTTAAACCAAGGACAGGCTGGTTGAATTGCTTATTTGCCCTGTCACACATTAGAGTTCAGATTAGAACACACAGTAGTCTTTTTTGGCCTGAAGTGCTATAAAGCTCATATTATTTCTTTAAATTAGTTTTCAGTATAGATACCATCCCATTTTTAAGGCAGGTGGCTGAATGGAGAGGATGTTTAAAGACACTAATTAGGATTCCAGCTCCAATTAAAGTTTCCTCTATATCTATACTGCCTTACAATTCCATTATTTCCCATGATGAGTGTATTTAAAAATATCTTTTCCCTACAGTGCTTTACCCTTTACAGGGCTAGAATTACATCATCCAGGTTTCAAGGATGAGAATACTGTGGTACAATAGGAGAAAACATCACTAAACAAGCAATTAAAGCATTTAATTCACAGTAATCTGAAGTGGTGAAAATTTTTGAAAAATTTTGTTCAAGCCAATAGATATGTCAAGGCTCCAGCCCAGTGGAATGCATGCCAGAGTGATGCTAGTACAGTCTGTATACCCAGGGAGATTTCCCAAAACACTTACTGATAGCTTGCCAAATGATTGTAATCCCAGCAGAGAATCAATTAAAAATTAAGGCTGGTAATTGTCACACCTCTAAAACACAAACATCAGGAAAAGTAATACATCACAGGTTAAAGACTACCATTGCAGCTGATTAATATCTGGATTTTTGTGCAGTGCTAACACATCCTGTGTTATACTAATTTGAAATTTGGTATGATAACAAAATCTGACATGCAGATTTTTTAGTCCCAATTCTGAAATGCTCTTGAAGAGATTAAAATCTTAATACTTATTTATGTTCAAACTCAAGAGCCTTGCAAGAGCTATAAGTTTTAAAAATAATTTCTGAATGGAAAAGCTTCTTTAGGAGACATAGATATATATTACTAGAGTTATAATTCAGGCCCATGTACTTCAGGCAAAGATCATGGACTTGCTGTTGAAGTCAGTAATTTCCTATGAGTATCTAAGCTCAATTCCTACACTGCTGCACAACCTCTGAGTCTGCCCTCCTACAGCTCTCTTTTGAGACCCTAGCTGAGTTCTGTGCACAGCTTTGGGTTCCCCCGTGTAAGAAGGATGTGAACCTGACAGAGCAGATCCAGAGGAGTGCCACAAAAATGGTCAGAGGGCTGGAGCATCTCTCCTATAAAGACAGGCTGAAAGAATTTGGTTTCAGCCTGGAGAAAGCTCTAGGGAAATCTTATGCAGGAGTTTCAGTTTGTAAAGGGGCCTTACTGGAAAGAGAGAGTTTGCTTGGGGCCTGCAGTGACAGGACAAGAGACAAAGGTTTTAAAATGAAAGAATGTAGATTTAAATTAGATACGAGGAAGAACTTCTTAACTATGAAAGTGGTGAAACCCTGGAACAGTTTGCCCACAGGAGTTGTGAATGTTCTATCCCCGTCGTTTTTCAAGGTCAGGCTGCATGGGGCTTTTAGCAACATGATCTAGTGACAGATGTCCCCAACTATAGTAGGTGGTTACACTAGTTGGTTTTTAAGGGTCCCTTCCAATCCAAACCATTCTGCAACTCCATGGTTTATTCTCTTTTTCTGTGACAAGGACCAAATTTATGTAGCTCCACTGCAGCTGCTTTTTGACATTCCAGACAAAGCAGGGGCATTAGGTTACCTCTTTGAAAGGCTATTTTCTCTTAATTCTGTATATGTATTTAATTCAGTATATCTTAAGTGGAAAATGTACATATAAAGTATTTTCAACAGCACTGGGACTAAGTCTCCAAATACAAAAATAATCACCTACACACAGCATATTTAATATCAGGTTACAGAGTCAAGTGTTTTGTTCCCTCTGTGGTTTCTCTGTTCCTAACAGCCACCTACACCTGGTGGCAGAAGCTCTCATTTTAGCCTGCTAGTTGGAACATGTCTTTGGGAAGTGAAAGCTGTGGCTTCATACTTTTAGCCTTGAGAGATCTTACAGATCTTGTAACTTCTAGGATTCTGGGTTAAGGACAAGCTTAACCCAAGCTTCATTCAATTCCTGACCAGTGACTAAAATAAATGACTGTGGACCCTGAGTTTTGCAATGAATGAACCAGGAATGGTCTGACCAGGATGACTGGATGAGTGCCTTCATGGGAGTTCTGCAGAGTGCAGGTACCTTTCCAGACTCTACAGCAGCAATGTAGAGGCTAGATGAGAGTCATTTTCGATCTCTCATAGATGACTATAGGACCGTCTGACTGAAAACAGATGTTCTGATTAACTTGGATTTAGTTGGTGTGAGACCTGAACACTGCCAGGGCACTGCTGACTCACACTCAGCTTGTCACTGACCAGGACCCCCAGGCCCCTTTCTGCAGCTGCTCTCCAGTCTCATCCCTGATCCATACGCAGAACTGGGGTTGCCTGTCCCAGGTGCAGAATGCACTTGCCCTTGTTAAATTTGATGCAGTTGATTGCCCAGCCCTCTGATTTGTCCTGGTCTCTCTGCAATGCCTCAGCCCTTAAGAAACAGCTCCTCCCATTTTAGTGTCACTGGCAAATTTCCTTAGTATTCCTTTGATTTCCATATTGTTAATGAAGATATTAAATCTAAGTGGGTCTTTTACTTTCAAGACCTAGTCATTTAGGATTCATAATTTATCCCCACTTGTCTTGCAATTAAGTTTTCTAATAATTTAACATCCTCTCAAATTAGAATTTATTCAAGAA
>VXBU01010197.1:1033871-1115250 GCA_013400315.1 Bombycilla garrulus | reverse complement strand
ATGTTTCCTGAGTCACTGGTATCATAAATCAAACCCAGAAGCCCATTTCTTTTCCCAAGCTACATGTAGAAACAGGTAATTCCACTCCCAGGCCTCCACATGTGCTTTTGCATAGTTTTTACCCTAACCATTGAAAAATGCCATAAAATAAATTTTGATGTGGAATTGATGGGCTGTATAATCTATGAGGAAACTGTCAGTTTTACTCTGACATTTCTTAAGGGATTTCAATGTCAAAAACTGCAAGGAGGGTTAGAATTATGGAATTAGCCTTCAAAGCTGATTATTAATGTGTAATGCTTATTTCATTTAAACTGGCACCCCATGGAAGCTGACACATCTTACACCTGAACTTCAGTTACTTGCCCCAGTGATAGAAATAACTTATTGCAACCATTTGGCATGCTGTCCTAAAAGCTGAAGGTGGAAAATCTCTCTTGGAGGAGTCATTGCTTACATTTTCAGCAACTTTTCAGACAGTTATATGTGCTTGTCTGCAAGCATTTATGAGATATGCATCCTGTTTTATATCAAAACAAGTGACCTCCTCTTAAAAATTCCACCAAATTGTAATGAAATCCAATTTTTTGTCGAACCCCAGTGCTAACACTAGATTATATGTTTAAGCTACAATCCTTATTCAGAAATTCCAGATAATGAATTGATACTATACATATTGTTTAGCATTCTCATTCCAGAGTCACATAGCGGTTTTAAACACATTCATGTTATGAATGTTAAAAGAGATGCGTTTGTCTTTAGCACTGATTTAATTCTGATTCTCAGGGAAATTATTAATTACATTAGTAGCTTTTTCATTGTGCTGGTACAATTTTGTGTACAGTAATGAAAAGTTCTTCCACATCATCCAGCAGACTCCCCTACTGGCCACATCTCTCTGCTGTGAGTACCAGTGGCATTTTAGCAGAGGAAGACCAAAACATGAGGTGTGTTTTATGATACCTGGTGGGGTCATGTCTCTTCCAACAGCAGAAAAACTTTCAGTTTCTATTCCCTATGTAGGACAGAATGTGAGCCACAAGCTATAAACCAGGAAGTATGGATAATACAACTTCTTCAAGTATGGTTTCAAAACCATATTATTCCCACAAATGATCACTTTACCTGAGTATGATTTTTTTCTGTAATCAGTTTTAATTTATTACTTCTTTGCAAGCAAACAGAATGCATGAGGACCAGAATAATCTATCAGTTTTTAACTCTTGGTTTGTCCCTCCACTTACTTCTAAGTCTTTATTGAACCAATTCACTGACAAATAGTTTATTTGAGGTCTCAGAGGAGAAAGTTTTTCATGCTTAACTTTATTTTGAATTCTCAAATGGAAAATATGTAACTTTAGATGGTTTTTAGAAATATTTCCTTTACATCCAATTTTATGCCATCATGACTCCCAAGCATTTTTCATTATTTCAGAAAGTTTTTCTTTCCTGAGTTCACCTCACTCTTTTTTTATCCACTGTCGACTCAAAATGTTACAGTATTTAGTTTTGAAAAATACATGGTATGTGATGTTTGAAAAGGATGGAATGGGACTGAGATTTCCACACACACGGAAATATTTCTTCATTGTTTGACATTTACCCATCAACAGAGAGGGAATAGTTACTACTAATGTACAATTGTTGCTGATACAGCACAAAACAATATTCCTACAGCATTGGTCTCTACCCAAGACAGTTATTTTCTGCTACATCAGCTTTAACAACATGGCACTAATATACCAGGGTTAGGCCAACAAAGGAGCTTCTGGAGAGGTGAGATTATGAACACTTTGTTTCCTCATGAGTTTTAGGTCCATTGTCTAAAATTGGTATGNCAGCCTTTGGGGACAAGATGCACTGCTGGCCTGGGGAACACACCCTGACACACATTTCTGATTCTTAAAAAACAGCCCCAATGGGGACACACTCTGTATTTGCTGCCAGTCCCTGGGTTGTTTCTGTTTGGAGCAGATCGGGAAACAGAGCAGACTGATTCCAAAGTAATTTTCCCAACAAAGTATACTGTCTTTCCCCCCCAAAATACTACTACTACTACTACTACTACTATTACTATTACTATTACTATTACTATTATTATTATTCTCTTTCCAGTTTTTAAACTTTTGATTCTTTGGTCCTTGTCTTTTTAGGCTGGGTTTTTTTGCAAGGGATCATAACTGTCATGAAGCCCCATGAAGAGAATGTACATTTAGTTTTTAGGGCGATTGCACTCGCTTGAGAATTTTGCATGCTGTACGCTATCAAGCTTTTTTCTGTGCCAGTATTGAGTTAGTCTAATAAATATGTGAAAAGCCCTGTCTAATAAAACCTCATTTTTATGACTAAAAGGTGCCTTGGATGTTTTTGAGAATGTGTTCTGTAAGGCAGAGACTCAGGCAAGTCTCAGTTCTCAAAATTCTGGGGGCTTTGGTTTCTTGTTACGTGTAATTTCATGCCTCACAAAATATTTGCCTCATATATGAGGAACATGAACCTGAGATTTAGTTTAATGAACAGGTAGGTTACATTTATCCAATATATTCATATAATTTGTATTTCAGTGGACTTTTCCGTAAAACTTTACAAAGAACTGGAACTATTAAATTATCAAAATATTTGCTAGTCACACACTTGTTGGCCATGTGGCATATTTTTTATCAAGCTTTTGTAGCTTTCTATATACTTGCCCTTTCATTCTCCCCCATCTCTGTGTTTTGTGGCATGCTGTTCTGTTAATATCTAAATTAAAAATATTGTGCTCTCACTTAATATTTTAATCAGACATTAATGGTCTTTTCTGTGAAAGCTGAGACAAACGTACCATTGCAAATGAAAATTTAAATTGTAAATTCTTTCTCAGTCTTTACAGCCTTATACAGACAAATTAAACCAAGTTGCCAATATTTTTTATACTGATATTCTGTTAAATCCACTGAAGAAATCACATCTGCTCTGAAAACCATAAGTGGGGATTCATTCCTAAACATACTTCTATGAAGAAGATATATAAACATCACAAAGCTATGAAGAGAAGATAACACAGTCTGATATATTTAACAACTACTGGGAAAAAAAATTGTTTAGAGGGGGAAAACACATTCCATGGTGAAATATCTATTTAGTGTTTAGATAATTTGGAGAAAAGATAGAGGAATCTTTCCTCCCTACTCCCACAGAAACAAAATAAGTGCAATTTTAGCACATATTTTTATGATTCCTTTTGGGCAGAGCACACACAAAGGTGATTTGTAGAAACCCAGAGAATTTTTGCTAGTACATCAGTGACCGACCTTAATTGTGTTTTCTCCCTAATGAAGTCAATCCTCTAGAATGGTATAAAAAAGTTAAAGCTTGTCTCTAAGGACAGTGTTTCTTTGCCTGTAGGGTTTATGGTTTTCTCTGTCTTTTATTTTTTTTTTAAAGGATCATCTGTTTCAACTGGAATCGCACAAATTTGAGAGAGGACGAGGCAGGTGCCCTTTTGACCCCAGTTCTTCCTTCACTTCCATCTTAATTGGTAATGATCTTTATGTCACAAGCTTCACAGTCCTGTCAATCTGTCACTCTGAGTCTCTTTCTTCAGCACACTAAAGTGTTGTCAGCCTTCCATTGCAATCTTCCACATGTCAGACTTAATCCTCATGGTGCTGCCCACATTAATATTACATTCCAGGCAACATTAACCACAGCAAGGGTGTCTCACTGCAGTGAAATGTTGAATGACATGTGCCATCCTGAAGGTAATTGATTGTTGTGCAATTATGGAAATAATAATTTCCTGCTTTCTGTAAAAGCAAAGAATCAAGATTGGCTTAGTCATTTACACCAGTTTTTTTTTCATCTACTGAGATTAATCTAAGCAACAGTCACCCTATAAAAATGTGAATTTAACTGTTTTTATATCAATATAAATCACCCTTTTTGAGATTACTTTTTTTTTTTTTTTTCATTTCAACACTGCCTTTTAACAAATCTATCACAAATTGGTGAATCTGTGTTAGACTAGATGATCTTATACTCAAAAGACACAAAAATATTATTCAGTCTAAGTCCTGCCATGTCAGGAAGCTGTGCTGAGATAGTGCCTCTCCATGCCTTTCTGGGAACTATATCTCTATAGGACTGGGATCTTTGAAGTTGTGATATACCAAACCATATGGGCTTTTCTCAAAAAGTGTTTTCTTAAAATATTTAGTGAGATGAAGCAAAGACAGTCTTGGCACTATTGACTAACTGTACATTGACTAAAAATAGACTGGAGCTGCAGGTAAATGGAAAAGCTAGATGGAGTCAGGGGGTAGCACAACGTTTTTATGGTTTAGAAAACATAAACAAAAACTGAGCATTCAAAGGGGTTATAGATTAACAGAAAGACCTAGAAAAAGAAGCTAAAGATTAAATGAATTTTCTATTTTTCAAGCATAAAAAAGAGGATTTTAGGGCCCTTTTACATTTTGTCTCTGGATCTTAAAATTAGACAACTAAATTCTTTGATGATTAACTACAATGGTAGGGCTCATCCATGGTGGTGATGAAGTATTAGTTATGAGTGACAGCTGTATTTTTACATGTTAGGTTTATTTGTTCCTTTACCTTAACATGTTCATTAACAGATGAATCTTCAGCAGTAATGACAAATCCTTCACATTGCAGAAATTCATCAAAATATTCTTCATTTTAATTAAAAATGGTAAATTAGAGCTCTAATTCTTAAAAGAGTTAATGAGTTAAGAAGTCATAAAAGAATCAGAAAAACATACTGTGTTTTGCCCGACCCTCCAAATCCATGAAGCACAGATTGTCACGCTTTTATCCTGCCCTTATTTCTAAATTGTTTCTACAGTTTTTGACAGATTCCAGTCTCAGCTTAGCCTGGGAACAAAAACTCATGGAATTGCTGTAGGCCTGAAACCTCACAGTTTAATCTTGAAGTTCTTCTCAACCTTTCCTCAGTTAGAACTAAGTAAATAAATTAACCTGATCATGTTTCTACTGTGAGATCAATGTGATTTTTATTTGCTTAAATGGAAGCCAGATTGTCCCACTGAGCTTTGAGTTTGCCTGAATTATGGGAGGTCCTATGGATCGTCATATTTTTATCTGAAGGAGAAAACAATTGAATAAGCCCTTCCCTGGTAAAGGCTGATTACAGTCTTAGAGATCCATTGACAAAGACTTATAAAATCAATCTGACAAAGCAAAAAATTCCGTAATGTAGCAAAATTAACAGGAGAAAATAATATTTTTATCAGATCACTGATACACCAAAAAAAATTCCTAACTCTCACCTTTTCATCAAAACTAGCAAAGTATTTAGAGACTGTTTTTCTAGCCATCCATTAGAAAATTCTACAATTTCAAGTTATCATGAAATGATATTTTAAAAGCATAAGAAAAATCTTCCAAGATTTTATTATTTGTTCTTTCATATTTTTGACTACTGGAGTTAAACACTTAGGAAGGATATCTTAAGGAAGTTTGAATTTCCATTTATTACATTTTATTCTTCCAACTTCTACTACCCAGAGACGCACAGTTCACAGAATAAAATGCAGCACCTCAGACTCCAGGATGTATGTCCTTTATCTCTGCAGGTAGCCGGCTGTAAAAGCTGGAAGATCTAGATGCAAACACAGGGAATAACAATATTTTAACTGACATTTGAGAATAAGACAGACTTCTAGTGCCAAATGCACTGAGAAGGAAGGGGTGCTCCTTCATTCAGACAAGCACTGAGTTCAGCTCATGATGAACATCACCCCATGACAGGAGATGCAAACTACACCATGCACTCTCCAGGACAGGTCTTCCAGTCCTTCCTCCAATGCCTGGAGGTAAAATTCTTCTTCATGCATTTCAATTTTCTTAGAAAGTGAAATCTGCTTGTGGTATGAAATCAGCATGATCTTGGAGGTTGCACCCCAGAGTTGTCTGCGCTCTCTCATGCAGGTTCAGCCAATCTGCATGCCCTTGAAAACGTTTTATGCAAACCTGTTAGAAAGGCACCCCCCAGGACCTTCTTCCTCCTAAGGAAAGTATTCAAAGCCTGCTCCCACCTCTGCCCCTCACATTAACACAGAACCTACACCAGCGTGGCCATTGACTTACAGTGAGGATTAGGCTAACATGAAAACCTTACATACCTCTCAATATTTTGAAATATTTCAAATTCGAAAATATTTCATATTTGAAAATATTGATCTTGAAATATCATTTGTACCATAACCAATTAGAACCAAATTTAGCTGGATTAATTTAGCAAGAAAGATAATCCTTTGTTCCGCATCTCTTTATGTATTTCCACACAAGAGTTAAAATACTCACTCCAAGAAAACAACAGTTCATGACTTGGCTATAAAATGAAATATCTGTGCTCTTGTAAGCATTATTGTAGGTTATCTGACCCACTAGTGAAGTAGCTTGTGATGAATTCCTCAATATATGAACAGTCAATTAATTTATTGCCAGCACCAGGAAACCCAATGGAAGTTGGATGGCAGACACGCTGAATAAAATGTTTATGATTAGTTCAACGGTATATAAAACTTTTGGACTTTTATTCCTAATGAATTCCCCCATCTGTTTTCAATAGCCAAAACTATTTTTGATACCAAATCTTTCACACTGATTAACTTAGACCACAGTAGCTGAGAAATTAGTTTATGTCCATGTATTCTTACCTGCAATGTATCAGAAGCGAGTGGTGAAAAACCTAAATTACATCTAAATAAGATAATATCCAAGGAATCCATTCCAAAAGTATTTTCTGCTTTTACAATTTTAAAAGTTAAGTATTTGTGTCTTTTCTTTTAGTCTACAGAAAAATACTTTTATTCTCAAAACAAAAGACAAAATATTTGAGTAACAGACAGAAAATACAAATATACAGAATTTACCATATTAGTTTACCCGTTAAACAATAGTTGTGGTTTTTTTCTTAATTTGATGTTTTCATACTGCCAAAAGTATCATTGTCTAAAATGTGCATTAGTCTTCTGATTTCAGCTGTCATGTGAGTAATAACTGACTGAGAGTCAAAGAAATGCATGAAAGGTGCAGCTTTATGTTCTGCTCATTATGTTCTAAAGCTTTATTCAAAAAATAAATTTTCCATTTTACACAAAAAGGACTACTGATAAATAATAGCTTGAGTTTGTGTTACCTTCCAATTTGATGCAGGTACACAAAACATGCCACCTTTAAGGTGGTACCAGCCTATTTATAGAAATCTTTTGTATGAGTAATTTGATCTAAATGCTTCAATCTGTTTTGCTTTGGAGTTGTCAGCTAGGAATTTTGAAGGGTTTAGAAGAAAAAGCTTGTATTTTAATTTTTTAATATTTTGCTTTGAATAAAAGGCAAAATAAAGGTATTTTTAAATGGTCACTGATGAATTTTGATGTATTTACTAGCTTGAAAAGATGCTAGCTAAAACGTATGTGTGTATCACTTGAGCTACAACTGGTGTTTGAGGTCCATGGGAGATTTTTGTTCACTTAAATAAGGAAAGAAAAAAAAAAATTATTCTTTTTAGAACATAATTAACCAGGCTGTTTACCTGATTAACAAAACTTAAATTTTAACAATTTAATGTGAGTCTGAGGTTAGACTGGAAGAGGGGAGGAGTAGTGAAAGTCTCTGAAGTTACTTAGCTGATTTTCCCTGGAAGGCAGAGGTTAATCAGTGTGATGTGCAGCAGTATGAAACCCTGCAACCAAGACAGGATTGAATTGATATGTGATAGTAGTTTTTCAAGGGAGGAGAAAAAAGTAGAAATCTTTCCAGAATTCTTCAAGCCTCAGTCTTAGGTTATCTCTAAATCTGGAATTGGTCAGCACCCATAAAAACCTAGCAGTGTTCAAAATTTGTAACTTACATATATACAAAAGAAATTTATGCAAAAGACAAGAGAAGATCCTTTTAGTGCCAAAAGTGCAAAATAACTCAGAATTATGTTGAATATCTTTGTGCTAAGATTTTTGACAGTCACATTTGTCAGTACGGTCCCACTGTTGTTCTTCGGTGAAGTGACCTGTCTGCTCACACATGCTTATATTAGTTTAGTAACAGCTCAGTGTAAAAATCAGATTTAATTTCTACATTTTTAAAATATCTTTCATGGAACAATATCTATCCAGGACTGGAACTTCCATTTTCTCCTCTCAGGATCTCACAGGTACAATCAGTCATAACTTCTTCAGCATATGGTAGAATGCCATACCAGCAGGTTAGTTATTTATAACAACATTTTAGACCTGTGTCAAACAGAAGGAATAGACTTCATATTCAAACTTCAGAACATCTGGAATCACCGATGCCAATCCTGATCATTGGCAATATGTGATGAATCATTTACCCTGCACTGATGCATTTTCCAAGATTCATTATAGTTCGGAAAAGATAAAATGCACTACACATCACCAAAACTAAAAAGAATACCAGCCAGTCTGGTATATTTTTCCAATAGAATTCCCAAAGGGGGATTTATGACTGATGTAACTCATTAATTAGGGTTGGAAAGGTTGATTGAAACAAATAAAATGATAAAGACACTGGCAAATTCTACAGTTTAGGCAGTTCTGTGCTGTTTGAAAATAAAGCTCACTCTTAGTTTTTGGAAACCTTCACTTCCACAGATGCTATAATTTATATTTGCTTTTTACTTCACTAGCTAATATTTTACACTAAATTTTGACCATGTATTTTCCAGAGCAATAACCATTCTCTATATGATGAAGCCTAAGGCAAAACTGTGCTCAGCTCTAGTTCAGCAGAGATGTCAGAACCAGCCCCAGCTTCCAAACTATTAAATTTCAGAATAATCATTCACAGTTATGCCACTATTCAATTTATATGTCTCTGTTAAAAGAACCAAAGTTCACACTTTGAGGGAGACCTGAAGACAAAATTCTTGCTTTCTGCTATAATCTTTTATAAATGCCCGGAAACATTTGGATGTATCAGTCATGTTTATTTTGATTAGTGCACGGGAAGCTGTGTCACTGAAGCCTTCACTCAGATTAGCCTTCAACTGGAAATAATTTATTTCCCTTGTGCAGTTTAATGCCTTTTGTGTTATTTCCTAGTATAAGGATGCCACCTAGTGACAATAGCTGCCTGCTTCTTAAATTTGGCCTAAAAAAAATTTCTAATCCAAGTCCACAAGGATATGAAATAAGTTATTGTTAATGCTTGGTCAGTTTAGGGAAATAGTGTCCATACAAAACTGAAAGGTAGAATTATGGATGGAATTTTACCAAGGTAAAATATATCCAATGTCACAATGTTAGATGGGTCAGAGATAGGCATGATTTTTGAACATATTAAATTGTACCTATATGCATATTGATTTTTCAACAGTGTCTGTTATTCAGTGTATTATTTCTAAATTTTCTGTTGCTTTCTTAATTTGTGAATACCACTAAATCCTTTGAAAGTGAGACCAAATTTTTTTTTCATTAATTTTTCAAGAACTGTTAATCACCAGTTGTGGAGGATGGATGAAATCTCAGATTCTGTCCTTACACTGGTAAATATTTCAATGCTATGAAAACAAGTTATTGTTGGACCAGAGAAAAATAGTTCCCCTTTTTTTGTGAACATGGAATCCCCTCAGCCAGCACATTATTCCCAAAGTGTAGTTATTCCAGGTGAAGTGGAACATTTCCAGTAGGCTGACTGGAAAATCCCTCACCCTAATAATTAGCATATACCATATTTCTAATGTTCCTATCACTTGCAATGAAATTAATATGTAGAGTATTACCAAATTGTTTCATTTTAGGTTTTTTTTGAATGTCTGATCTGCAGGTGGTGAACTTTTTACTGGTCTCTACAGCGACTACTGGGGAAGAGACGCTGCTGTGTTTCGCTCCGTGAACCGTGTGGCCCATCTCCGCACCGAGCCTGACAACGAGCGCCTGCTGAAAGGTGTGGGGAGCAGGAGGCGCTGAAACCAGAGGTGTTTCAGAAGATCAGACAATTCCTGGTTTGCACGGGATCAGAGATCACTATGCAAATATTAGTGTCGGGTTTTAGCCTAGTTTAAATTAGAATATATAAAACACAGGCAATGGGACTGGAAAACTGTCTTTTGCAAAAATACAAAGGAATATTATTTTGTCAATTGGAGGTATAAAAATACTTTAGCATTAATCTATTCCACATGTTCTATAAATACCCACCAAAACATAATTTTACTGTTTATATCTCCCAATTGCCCTTAGATAGCTCTCCGACTGACAAAGTCTTTACCCGTAATTTTAGTTTTTGGTTGGTATTGGCTGGTTTTAAGGCTTGAAAAAACAAGGCAATATTTTAATAACTGGACTAAATTCCTTTCTGTTCTTTTTAAAGAACCAAAATTCATTGGCTCATACATGATTCCTGACAATGAAGACCATGATGATAACAAAGTATATTTCTTCTTTACTGAAAAAGCTTTGGAAGCTGAGACAAACACTCATGCCATATATACCAGAGTGGGACGTGTGTGTGCGGTAAGGTCCTTTCTCTGATTGTACAGATAAGAAACTAGAACAAATTATGAATTGCCAAGCAAATTATTATCACAAACAGAGTTAAATTTTACCAGATGGAGCAGAAAGATTGTGAGGAAAAGCTTTGCTTCCCTGTATTGTTCTGTTCAATTATGCATTTCCCACTCAGGCCATCCTCCTGGTGTGTTGATCTCATCTCTTTTTGGCTCCCTGGCCCCACACTCAGGAATAACATCTTGGGCAGTGTCTGGAGAGGAGCACAGTTAAGATATGATCTCCCAGCTGCCCATATTGGTGCTCTGTAAACAGTGATGAATTTTGGGTGCCTTCCTATTTGAATAACCAGCTTCTGTAAGGCTGATGAGAGGAGCTCTCCCATTTTCCCACTGGGACTACATCAGCCTGATTAAAGGAAAGAAAGAAAAGGTTATTTCTTAACATCTGATTTTGTCTCAAAAAAAGACTTCTTGTTTCCCCTCCTAACTGTAGGGGACACAGTTTAGGGGATAGTTTAGGGGATACCTAAAACTATTGAGCAAAAAGCAAGATACAAGTTAATTATTTTCTGTTGCCTCATGTATGCTCACCAGCATACTGCTCCTTAAACTTTCTTAGGTACTCATGTATAACTTAAAAATATCTGATGTATGCAAAGTACCACATTGCAGTCTCAGACATTAATGTTCACAAAGACACTTGGATTTCTGGATTCCAACCTGCATCAAGATCCAAGCTGGAATTCTTCGGCTTATGTCCTGAATATATGCCTGGATAGATTGTTTTAATAATTCCCTCTACTCTGCAATATATCCACCTGTAAGTCTTATCTCTAGCCATGGGCTAAACCAAAATCCCACTGACCTTTCTCCTTCACTTCTCCAAAACTTATCTGGTCGTTAACTTCACAGCTGTATGTCATAATTCAGATTTGATTTAGTGAATACAAAAAATAGCTAGCTGGTGATGCAAGAACTGGCTTTTTTCCCCCCAGCTTTTACATTTTCATCTGAGCTGTAACGGGTTTTGTAACACAGAGATATCTACTCTGCATATTTCCACTTTCCTGAGGAGAACAGATCTCTGTTTGTGAGAGGAGTTTTGGAAGCCTATTGCAGAGCCTTCAACAGCCAGTGACAGGTCTTGAATATAAGGCCACAGATTGAGCAAGTAGTACTAAATATTCCCTTTTCTTGAAAGTCACACTATTGCAAGAGCAAGAAAAAGGTGAGATAGCCATAGCGAGGCAGGTGTTATTTAAAGTTGTTGAAATTGTTAAAAAACCATGTATTTAATTGCCTCAGACTTGCCCCAGATGCACCACGCCTGTAGATAGATTCAGGGCTTCAGTTTCCAGATATGTTGAAATAATCCCGCAGTGAGATCTTAAAGCAAAGCTAAACTTCAGTAATGTACCCAGTATATCTAGTTTGCAAAAACGAGCAATAAAAAAAAAGCTTTACAACAGCTGTATAACTAAAACTATCCAGGGATGTGGTAAAGAAAAAAAATTCTTATGAAACCACAGATCTTAATGAGATCTGGACTTGATCAGTGCAATCCTACTTGAAAACTGACTCCAGAGAAATAATTCTACTAATAGACATGTGGTTAGAAAATGGATGCTTTTGACATTAGAAGATATAATGAGAAGCTAATTCATCAGAGATGTTTTTGCTTCTAGACTTACTCATTCATATTAACATTGGCGTTTCTTTCTCTCTACACAGAATGACATGGGAGGCCAGCGAGTGCTTGTCAATAAATGGACCACTTTCCTCAAAACCAGGCTAGTTTGTTCTGTGCCTGGGAGAAATGGAATTGATACACATTTTGATGAATTGGGTAAATATCCTAGACGGCAACAAACTTGAAACCATGGAAAAACAACGTATACTTTTATGATAACGTCTTACTGTCGAATATTGCGCTTGTATTCATTATCAGGGAATGGCGGTTAGCGTTGTTCCAACGTATATCAAGTTCTACACATATGGAGCTCAGTATCACCACTTATTCCTTTATGTACTGCATTGGTTTTAAAGATTTCTTTTAAAATATGCATAAAACTAAATGGAATAAATGAGTAAAATAGGATTATGCTTTTAAGAATCAATTAATTTTCTTTTGGTGGGGCGAGAAAAGTAGGTTTTTAACAATAACATTGCACTTAAATTTTACAGAGGATGTGTTTTTGCTGCAAACTCGTGATAACAAAAATCCAGTGATATTTGGCCTCTTCAACACAACAAGGTAAACAACTAGAAGAAATAACAGCAGCCATAGAGGAATGTTTGAATAGTCTATTAAAGAGACAGAAGCTCGATGATACATATCCCTTAGCAAATATATAGTAAAGAGTTTAATCTCAGTTCTATTCACAGCAGGCTTCCTTGTTAATGTAAAAGCTTCTCTGTAACACTCAGGGGCCTGAAGTTTCATTCTGTGCTTCAGTATATCTGGATCACAAATTAATTAAGTGTTTCTCAACTTGACAATTTCCTATATCAAACTATATGCACACCTGCATACTTATAAGAACAGCTTCCCAGAGCCACTTGTCTTCCTTTAAGAGTTCCACTGTAATTCAAGGTTAAGTAGATAGAAGCCTAAATTCCTACTAGCTTCTTAGTGAAGCCTAAAGCAATGTTCCTGGGGGCCTCCTTTTCCTTCTCCACTGCAGCCTACCACAGGTGGCAGCACACAGTACTCCCACCTGGGAAACCTGACAGTTAGTTTAGGATGTAACTGGAAGAAAAGAACACCTATGCTTTTTCTGCTTTCTCCTGATTATATATTTTTTTAATTAATAAAAGGCAGATCTGCTCCCCTAGGGTTGCAGACACCTGGCATTTCCTACTGACTCTCAATGCCAATAGAGAAAGTTAGACACCAAATTGAAATTTTCTGGATCACCTTCTGCAGTCCTCAGAAATAATTTCTTTGTAGAGAATAATGATGTTTATTTAAAACAAAACAAAACAAAACAACAACAATAAAAAAGACAAAGCTATTAAAAGCAATTGCTCTTCTGGAACAAAATAAAATAAAATTTAAAAATTAAATTTAAAAATAAATTAGAAACTTTTATCTGGATTGTTCTACATAAAGTGATCTGATCTAACTAATAATACCAGCCAACATTCCCACTCAATACAAAAAGGATTTATTTTAGGACTGTTTATTCTAGTGAGCATTGATTGGTTCCCATCATTCCAAGCAAAAAAGCAGTAGGAAAACTGTTAAAGAAGAAAAATGGTCAACTGTTTAAGTCACTAATCAGAGACATACAGGACCTGAGTTCAGTGTGTTTTTCTTTCTCTATGTTTCTAAACAAGTAATTTAGAGTTTTAGTACACCAGCATCAAATTTTGGAATAACAACACAGAGCTTCCTTGGGGAAATATTATGAATATAAACACATTATAGACCTCTAAAGAACATTGGACGCGCATTTAGAAGAAAAGCATATAGGAAACAATAAGTAGTGTTTTCTCCCTGAATGTTGTTGAAATGTGACATATTTTTTAATTACATAATAATGCCAGTATTATCTGGACAGAATGTGACATATTGCTTTAATAATGTCTTTACATTTTGCTTCATAGCAATATATTTAGAGGATATGCTATATGTGTTTACCACATGGCAAGTGTCCGAGCAGCTTTCAATGGACCGTATGCTCATAAAGAAGGACCTGAATACCACTGGGCTCTCTATGAAAGAAAAGTACCTTACCCTAGACCTGGTTCAGTAAGTACAGTCTATTTTCCACTGCTTTGCTATCATTTTGGAAAGAAAAAGCAGACTGCTGCTAATGCGCAAATCTTCCTCACTTCACAGTCCAGGATATACTTAGAATATCTACCTGCTCCAGCTATTCCTGGAAAAGTATGGAATGGGTTAGCAATAGGCTTAATCAAGTGCTAGAACCATACATTTTCCAAAAGAAAATAGTGGGATTAAGTATAAAAGATTTTTCAAAATCCTTTTGGGATGTGATTGTATCAACATTGTGTAAAGGTCCTAAGATCCCAAAATTAGGACCCCAGGCAAAAGGGATATAAAGAGGCAGATCTAGAAGGTGGGTCAGATGCATTTGGTTTTATTCAGAAACATTAAGAACATTACCTGTAAAGCAACCTCTCTTTCTTTCTTTAGTGTGCTGAAACCAGGACATTTAACAAGTGTTAAAGGAAGAAAAAATAATTAATAAAAACCAAAACAAAAACAAAAACCGAAACAAGAGAATCTACTATTTAAATGTCAGGTCGTTCTTGTTCCTTTTTTCTACCTCATTTTCCAAAAGTATCAAATTTATATACTTCTATAATTTAGATCAATGAGCAGGTTAGAAATGAGATATATTTTTTAAAAAGTAACTAATCAAAAAAAAAAAATTAAATAAGGAGCAAATTCTCCATCATTCAAAGTCCTTTGCTCAAGATTGGTTCTTTCTAGAAGCAACGGTCTGGCACCCTCTCAGCTCATTGATTTCCTTTCAGATACCACAGAGTGAGATTTTACTACCCTTCAGTCACGTTCCTGAGCTTATCAACATCCTTGTTCTGTATCCTTTACAAATAATATAAAAAATATTAAAACAACACTAAAAAACCAAACTCATAAAAATCACTCATACTTTTTGTTAATTTTCACACAAGTTTCTATATAAACCCTTTTTTTTCCAATGGCTATTAACTGAAGTAAAGAAATAAGGTATATTTTGAAAATGCAATAAAATGGGAATTACTGAAGCAAGCATTAAAGGTGCAGCAGCTATAGAAGTGCTGTCGTGTATGGAGTTGTTCTTGTCTGGTACTTAGATTTTTGGAGGAAATCACAAACTCATGACTTAAGAGACAAGTAGTTAACTTCTACAAGGAATTCCTATGGTTTTTTTTTTTCTCAAGGACATCACAACTAATCTTCACCTCGAGCCCTTTTTCCGTTTCAGTGTCTTTTCAGGTGTTTCTGCAGTTTCTGTGCCAGATGCTCACATCCCCATGAGAGGGGTGAGGAGGGTGTCCCTTGTTGCAGCTCAAAGGTGCCTTTGCATGGCAGGGCCTGTCACCATCTCACAGAGCAGGCACAGCCACAGCCTCCAGGAGCAGGCAGGCAATGCCAGCCTCACTCAGGGAAGCACAACATCCAGGATTTCTTTTTTGCCCTGTACCTTTTGGGATTACAACTACCTACCCATCCATGCCAACTGTCAAGTGCTGCAAAGCTGCTTTTGTTTACACTCAGGAAGGTCTACCCCTTGAAGGTCATGCCAGCACTGGGCAGATTTCTAACTCTGAGCAAAGACATTTATAACAGCTCTTTGGCTAAATACCTCTCCCAGTTTTCACACTTGGCCACCCAATCTCCTCTCATGCTAGGCTCTCACTCTCTTGATTCTCTTGATCTTAAAGGTGGAATAAACACTTGCTGGACATTCCTTTCAGTGTTGTTTCCTCTTTGTTAACTGAATCAATATTCCCTTTTTATACTAAAAGCAATCATTTCCAGAAATAAGTATTGCATACACTTCATTTATCACTGAATCTCATGAATGAGAGGTGAAAAGGCCAGTGATGCCTTTCTTCATGTAGAATATTTTCAAATGCATGCTTTTTCTCATTTTAAATTAATCATTTAAAAATTAATATTTTTCTCTACTTCTTTTGGGGCTAAGAAGTAATATGACATAAGTCATAAGTCAAAATTTAGCAGCAGATACTCTAAAAAATATATAATCTAGGATTTAAACATTATGAATATGATTTGACCATCTTGAATCATGAGCTACCCCTGTAGCATCACTGACATCAATAACAAATGTTTTTTTTTTGTTTGTTTGACATCATTTGAAGACCTTAGTATCAAGTCAGGATAGAAAAAACAGGTAAATAAATTATTATGTTTTAGGAATAATAACAACAGCAACAAAGGAATTGTTGGTTTCCAATTTGATATTTTATATAGCAAATGTATGGGGTTTGCACTTTTACCAAATAATGAGACTGTACTATGCGTGGATTGCAGAATAGCTTTATATTTTAAAAAGATTATATAATCCAAGTTCTTTAAGTGGTACTCTTTTTTTTTTTCTGGGCAGTAGGAAACTTTCACATATGTTATTTGTACTAGCATTAAACACAGGCATGAATTCAGTATTAATGACTGCAGTTATTACATTGATATCTCCTAGCACTGAAGATTAAATGGTGCCTTTTTGGAAAGAAGGAAAGGACACAAAACCAGCACTTCAGTGAGGTTGACAATGATTCATAGGAAGACTGCCCTAAGTTCTACTTGCTTTCAGTGCTTCTCTTCCTTGGCTGTGTTTGGGTCAGACTAGAGTGTCACCTCCCCAAAAAGGCAAAGCATAGAAACAGAAAAAGGAGCAGAAGAGTGCAAGCAATTTCCCAATGTCAGGGAAAAATTAGCTGAGAAAGCAGGTCTCTCCTGGGTGCTAATAGATTTAACTGTGTTTTCCTTTATAGGTTGCAGAGCACATCAGAGGCTGAAGTAGGTGGCTCGGCCTGCTAACAGAGCATTAATTGATTCATTTCTAGCTACTCATTTAGGGCACAGTTTAGAGGTCTTGTCAATATGTATGCAGAAGCATGAAGAGGAGGTATGTAGCAGGCTGTAGCCAAGTGTTAGGCTTCACACCACAAACAATGTGCAGCAGGTTGTTAAACTAAATTCCACAACATTTCCTATTATAGGAGTGACAGTGACAAGAGGCAAACAATAACCTACTAATGGGCATCTCTGAGAGTCAGCCCTCATTGATCTTAGGTATTGAATGAGTAAAGAATAAGTCTATGAGGAATGAGAGTAGAGCTTAAAGCTAAATAAACAGAAAGCCACTGTTAAGGGTCACACAGGTTCTGACAGACTCCACAATCCTCTGCCATATTCTCTGCTGGTTTATTAGTTCATTTAGACTATGTTGTTTCTGGAAATGGCACCAGCTACATCAAATGGTGTTGATAGACTTCAGAGACAGCTGCATCTACTGTTTCCTTTCTTGACTACTTGATTTTATTTAATTAAAATGAAAAGCCTGTGAATGATCATTTTTATTAAATCGCTCCAGGACTAGAACGTTGCAAAGGGAACCTGGCAATGCCAATTCACTTGATATGCTGTGCAGTGCATGGGAAGCACAGGCTCGGTCTGTCTTCATGCTCCAGCTCTGTCTCTTTATTGCAAACAGCTGGTAAAATTCCATCACTAGGTTGATTAGACAATTGCTTTTAAGCCAACACTGAACAAATACATTCCTGTAGCTAAACCCAAAAAGTGGAAACAAACATTATCCTGCTTGACAAGTGCAGGAGTTTGTTATTGTCAATTACAGCTGACCACAAGTTTAAAATTACTGTTGCCAGTAAACATAAGGAGTATTTTATTTCATTTTATTGATTGAGAAATCCAACTTAAATAGTGAAAGGCTGCTACTGTGGCTTTGCTTGAAATGCTTCTTAAAACCACACTATCTTATGAATATTTGGAGAAAGTAAATGGTTACTGAGATATTTCCAGCTTGATCATAAATGGTTTCAATTAGACATCATGAAGCAAATCAGAAATGTAAGATCTATGTTCAGTTGGGAAACACTATCTCATTCACAAAGCATCCTAAAATTAACTTCTCTCTTTAGCGCATTAAATTATCTCTAATTGCACATTTGACTGAAAGGGTAAGCCTCTTTTAATCAGTCATTGACATAAAGTTTATTTGCTTGGCAAACTGGTAGACTGATCAGTGCAAACATTGGTGTTTGAAGCTAAACTGTGATATATAATACTGTCACTGAGAGTCAGGAATTAGAATCAAACATAATACTGTTAGAACACCTGAAATAAAGAATTACTGTTGCAGATGGCATAATTTTTAAGTGCGCTTAGTTTCTTATGGTAATACATTTTGCAATCAAAAAATAATAAAACTAGAGATTGATTTCAAGCATTAGTGTTCTGCTGACTTAGTATTGCTGTTTCTCTGGGTTCCTATCTACTGGGACAGAAAAGCCCTTTCTTCTTACTCTGTGCACAGCCATTTTGATTATATCTTCAGTATGAATTTGGGGAAGACATAAGCACTATGGCTTTTTGTCAAAATCTAAAATCTTTATTCTGTCTTAGTATGCCAAAGAGGGATGAACTCCTTCTTTCTAAATATGACAATGCCAAGGCACTGTTCAACATTTCCTTTCTTCTCATGATTAATAATCCACGCATGCATAAAGTAGCGTTCACTGTCCTAAATCCCACTGTGGTCTTCTGTAGACTTGGTTTTCTGTAGACTTATCTTTATCCCTGAAAAAAGACCCTTTTCTGACAATTTCTTGGGCAAAATTTCAGGACAGTCTGTGTTTTGTGCTTTTGCAGTGTGCCAGCAAGGTGAACGGTGGGCTCTACACTACCACTAAAGACTATCCTGATGAAGCTGTCCATTTTGCCAGGAGTCATCCACTGATGTATCAGCCCATCAGGCCTGTTCATAAGAGACCAATTCTAGTTAAAACAGATGGAAAGTACAATCTTAAACAAATTGCAGTGGACAGAGTGGAAGCTGAAGATGGGCAATATGATGTTTTGTTCATTGGCACAGGTAAGAAAGAATTAAGAATTTTTACATTTATGATTTAGTAAGGTGGTTTGCATTTGGGTTTGAGTTTTTGGTTGGTTTTTGTTCGGTTTGTTTTTGGTTTTGTTGTTTTTGTTTTTGTTTTTCTCCAGGTTGAAGCAAATCGATACAACGGTTCTTTTTAGCAAGTTTTCTTTTCATGCCTGTGGCAGTCTTCACCTTGCAGAGGATGTTAGTCATTCTAGACATGTGCTTCACTGTCATGCTAACATTCTATAGAAAAGTAATGGTAGGGAAACATTTAAAGACTAGCAAGAGAAACACGTATAGGATTCCATTTTAATTTCTTCCCAAAAAAGAACGTTAAAAAATTGCAGAACAACCAGCCTTATTTTTTAAACTTCAGAACACTGTCATGTATCTGAGCTGAGACTTGGAGACCTGAGAGAAAGAAAGGTGATGTGATTTCCAAAAATATCAGTTCAAGTTATTGGCTTTATTCCACAGGTTCTTTTCCCCAGTTCTAGAGACAAGTCTAGCTGATACCATTAAAAAAAAAACCATCCAGCTTCCAGATTTGCTTTACAACACAGCTCAAGGAAGGAAGGAGGAAATGCCAAATTTTAAAAAACCCAAAACTGTTAGAAGTTTCCTGACAAGTTTTCTTGTCTTCTGTGCCATTTTATTAAAATATAGAGAGCTTGTTTAATAAGAATTTTTAAGCATCTTCCTAACAAATGCAATAAAGGCAAAATATAACATATACCTGCACTAAATCAAAGAAAGCAGAGAAAAAATAAGTACTCTAATGGTATTTGAAAAATAGAAAAACGTTAAAAAAAACAATAGGAAAGGCTGGAACTACACAAAACTTAAGTCACATCTAATCTGTCTGGAAAAAAACCAAAGATTCTTACATTCACATTTAATCAATTTAACAGGAGTGGTATCACAAATAATTTTGACCATTTTGTCTAGGAAAGCCTTTCCAGTGAATTATTTTTTACTAATTAAATTCCTCTGATAAGTACATTTAAGTGTTGAGAACATTCAAAAAAAGCATGTTCATAGAATAGCAAAGTCCTATTTATATTAATGCTGTTTTCTAAGGTTTTAAAGCGCCCCAGTTTGGTCTCAGTAATGGACTTAAATGTGGCCTGTAAAACATCATGTCATGTGTCACTTATTTCTGTATAGTAGATTTTACAGTGGTTCCGACATCCTTCATATTTTCTTATTGCATTTCTAATTAAGACTGCACTGTGTATAAATATTCTTGTACACAAGTCTTTTGTTCAGCAAAGTTGAATCAAAAGTGGCTGAAGTGTGTGCTTTAGAGCTGTGCTGGATTGGCCTCCAACAGCTGCCTAGTGGTCTCAAGCTCTCTGATCCCAGGTGACATGAAATTCCAGCAGAAGAACTTGTTTCTTAGAAATGAAACCTGCAATCACTACTATGGCAAAGCTCTCATCAGAAAACTCTCTGCTTCTTTGGGCAATATGATGTTAGAAAGGGTAGATATA
Organism: Bombycilla garrulus; assembly: GCA_013400315.1. Lineage (NCBI taxonomy): Eukaryota > Metazoa > Chordata > Aves > Passeriformes > Bombycillidae > Bombycilla > Bombycilla garrulus. Next base: position 1,094,638 of record VXBU01010197.1, on the reverse strand, counting down.
TGGTTTTTAATCCCGGTCCAACTCCTGCTGTGTCACGTTAGTAAGCAGCATCTTACAGCTGAGCTAGCTTCTTTAGGGTAGCAGTGCAAGTTAGAAAGGTTCATCAAAGGCAAAGAGTGAACATCTCTGATTTCAAGTCTGTCAGCAGGATTTGAAGAGAGACTGACTTATGAAAATCAGAGCTCAGAATAAAAATTCTTTTCACTCTCCTACTACAAAATTGTTGCCTTTGATTTCATATTCTCTTTGAAAAATGGTGTATGACCCCAGTTTAATGGTTCCTCTTTTTGTTTCACCCTTTGATATTCTGCTGAACATTTTCCCCAGTTCTTCTCTGCTTAATATGTCCCCTGTAATTCAAAGGTGACTGAAAGTAACAGAAGAAAGGAAGCGATATTTACCATTGTTGATGACAGATTTTCAGATTAAGGAGAGCAAGACTTTTCTCTAAATAGCAGCAAGGCAAAACCAAAGTGGAAGACCAGATGTTATTTGTGTGTTTTACTTTCCTGCAAGAGTTGCAGAGACAGAGAGGCTGATAAATCCAAGTCCAGAGTGCCTTAGTCTTTTTGAATGTGCATCTTATAGTTTGATTTGTCTCCCTTTGACTAACACCTTCAGATCAACAGCAGCTCAGTGTTTCCTTAGAGAAGGGTAAGAATTGTGCACAGTGAACCCCTGAAGGATTTTGTATTTTGCCTGGGGGAATGGAGCTGCTGTCAGCAATTAAGTATATTAGTAGTTTCCTATCTAGTGTAAACACTCAGATCCTATAATTAAAGCTACTTTATATTTGCTTACTTCAATGCACTAGGTTTCCACCCACTCCCATTTCTTTTTCTGAAATAGGATTGCCCTCTGTGATCCTTTTCCTATTCACAATGCATTATGACCCAGTGTTTGAAAAATACAATTAATTATGTATTTTACAAGTGTTGAAGTTGACCCTTATTTGCCAGGGACAAATTGTCATATATCTCATTTTCTAAGAGTAGGAATCCTCATTAATGACAGCACAATTAAACTAACTTCTCATATCTATAAATTTCAATCCATTATCAATTTGAAGTAATTTCAGGTATTTGAAGGCCATATAAATGTTTCAACTTATCATAATCTTTACTTTTGTTTTGTTTTAAATTTTTGTCCAGACAATGGTATTGTGCTGAAAGTCATAACAATTTACAATCAAGAGACAGAATCAATGGAAGAAGTGATTCTTGAAGAGCTACAAGTATTCAAGGTGAACTGTGCTGTATATGAAGTATATACACAAGTCTTGAATTTTCTGCAGAATTAAAATGTCAAAAAAATCTGAGGATAGTCAAATATGTAATACTTATATGCAAGAAAATTTCTAATTATCTAGCAATTTTATGACAGGTAACCTTCATTTTCAAATGAATTTTTTTCTAATGTGCCAAACACCAAAACATGTTGAAGCAAATCATGACTACTGCCTTTCTATTTATGTGCTTGGACATTGTAGTGCGACTTTTAATTAGAAACTTGTTGAGTTTTGTTCAATTTTCCCTCATATCCAATTAAGTAATTACAAAAAGTAAAACTGCACACATAAAAATATGCCTACTACAGTCTTAAAAACTTAAATGAGATCTAGATAGAAAAAGCCCGCTCAGAAAGAGTGAATCAGTTAACTTGTCTCTACACTGGGCAAATATGGATCCTAGTGAGGCAGTACTCCATTCTCCTAAAGAATAAGCTATGACTAAAGCTCAGTGCTTGGCATGTGACAAAGCTAACATAATGAAATTCTCTTCATGAGTATTCTCATCATGTTACATTAGACAAATAAAACAGGAGGCTAACCTTCTTCAAACCATAGGGAAAATCTAATATCAAAAGTTAGGCATTTAAATCTGGTACCTGAATTCAGGCAGTGTAACTACTGATTTGTTGCATGGGGGGAAAACACAGAATTTACCCTTCTTGATAAAGCTAGTTTTCAATAGAACTATGAGGGGCTGTGTACTGCTCCTAGAAATGTGAGCAGAGGACAGAGAGGACAATGGTAAATGAAGGAATTCCTACTATTTTTGTCTTATCTTCAATGAATGTTTTGTTATAAAGAACACTCCACTTATCACTCTCAAACAGGACAAAAGACATTCAGTGGTGGCAAGAGCTAATGTCACGTTTGACAGGGAAATTGTAGTGTTCCTGTAGCTGTGATAATCCTGAATTATGTGTTAGCTGCTTGTTTCCAAATAAACTGTTTTAAAACAATACTTCTGAAAGTCACAATTTCCTCGCATCTTACTTAAAGAAAGTCAAAGTATCTAATAAAGCTGAATGTAACAAATAAATATGAATATGATTTTACCTAACATTTTCATAGCAAAAAGATATTATTTTTTCTAAGCAAACAAATATTTCCTATTTTTTAGATGCCAGTTCCCATTATCTCTATGGAAATCTCTTCCAAAAGGGTAAGTATTTTACAAGTTTGAAGTATGACTATTGTGACTTAAATGTAATGAAGCTGTAAACTGCACAGAGCTAGATGCATGGATAGATAGGCAGATGTACATCATCTATAATGAGATCTGGTTGGATACGTGTAATTTTCCTGTAATATAAACTTATGGTTATATCCTCTGCTCCTTTATAATGTATTGATATTTTTCTATTCTAGTATTAAATATCCTTTAGTTCACAATACCATGCATATCAAAGCAAGTAAAAACCGATCTGTTTCATAAGTTACTGGCATACTAATCACAGCAGGGATTAGCTTGGTGGATATGGCAATTCACAGAAAACTTCCTTCTTGATAAATGCACACAGATTTCAGCCCCATGGGGATATCAGTGCAAAAAGAGCTTTGCTGGCTCTCCCACATATTCAGTTGCCCTGTAGGGCTGTTTGGATCAGAGTTCTTTTAGAGTTTCTGAAAGTTTCTGCTGATATAAACACCCAATTTATCACTCTTGTGGGCAGATTCCCATTCATATCATATCATCATATCATCTCAGCATGGAGCCACTATAAACATCCGAGAATAGTTATATCTTAAAGTTAAACATGTCCAACAGTGATGTTAGACATCCGGTGCAATGTAGGTGCACAGAAACACACTGAAACACGAGTAACGAAGAATGAGAACTGCATTATTAGGAGGTGTGATGGTGCCCCAAAGAGTTATTTGAGTCTTGGTGTCCAATCAACTTTCATTCTTCCAGTAGGTAATGCAGAAAGTCAAAGTCCTATGATGGCAATTCAGAGGAGGATTTGGGTCTAAGTATTTTGAATTATTTCCTGCCTAAATCTTTTCCCACGGACTGTGAAAGCAGCTCTGGAGACTAGATTGTCTAACGCTGCACTTAAGTGATTATTTGGAGAAAGACTTGGTGTCTTTTCAGATGTTTGCCTTACCTTTAACACTCAATGAATTGTCATGGTTTGAAGTTTGTGTTCAAAGAGTAAAAAGGAGATATCATAAAATTTGAAGTACCATTCCTCCATTATATTCATGTCCCAAGAGGTGTGCTAACTCTACTAATTCAAGGCATATCTGGAAAATCTGGAGAGAACTGTAAAAAAAGCCATCAGAGCAACTCAGCAGTTGAAGAAGAAACTTCTTGTGAGAAATAAAAGTAGCTCTACTTTTTCAAGAGATCAAAGAGAAGACTGAGAGAGAACAGGAGAGTCATATATTTTACTGTGTGAAGTGACTTCCTACTGTGTGTATGAGGATTCTTAAACATTGATGGCAAAGCAATATCAGATTAAAAAAACAATTAATGTAGACAAACTTATGCTTGAAATAGGTTACAGTTTTCTAACACTGGGGAAAATTAAATCTTGGAAGACGTATTAGGAACAGAGTTGGCGCCAAGTAATTTTGTCTTTAAAATCAGCAGGAATAGAACTTAATTGAGCATACGTAAAAAAATTTTGTACCTCAAAAATTTTCGCTGATCTCTTTTGAACTTGAAGCTACTGAGGCTGTGGAGACCTCCTTTCTACCTACATCTCCATATCCTTATAACACTGACCAGTCTTCACCAAGCCATGGTACAATAAAATATCACATTTCAGGGCTGAGCTTCTTATCTGCAGAGACTGGGAAAGAATGTTCTTTGATGTTTAGTTGGCTAGATATCAGATGCTTCTTTTCCCTCCTGTGATTTACCAAGATTTAAAGAAGTCTTTACCTCTGCTAAAAGATAAAAGAGAAAATCTCATCTCATATGTCTCATCGAAAGTGTTGTTCGTGTCTTCTGGGACAATCACAAGCAGGACTTGCAGACAAAGAATTCCCCTCAGACAAATACCCTAGGTTTTTTCTTCATTCCAGTTGTCAGATTGAGTTCCTGCTAGTATCATCTGGTTCATCTCACCAGAAAAAATCTTCCAGCATTGCTGTTACCAGCCTCTCCTAGATTATTCCCCTGGCATCTCTGAAAGTTAAATTTCTATGATCTAAAGCTATATAAGAGGAATAATAAGGAGAAAGAACAAACTATCTGGATTCAAATTTATATTTTATGATAGACTAAATGAGGTGTCAGTATTTTACAGCTTTAAATAATTTTAAAATATCAGATTTTTGAGAGCTTGGTCGAAGAGTAGGAAATATAGACTAAGTTTGGCCATAGGATAAGCAAAACTTAGGAATCCTTTTTCTTACTGGTAAAACTGTGGATGTGAGCTGTGCATAAGCAGTTTCTATTGCAGTGCACAATGCATATTTCTGTGTCCATAAAATTTACATTCATCAGCAACAAGACTCTTTCTCAAATTCCTTTCAATTCAAGCTATTCTCTTCTGAATTTTTTGTCCCAGCATCTGAAGAATTAAATTGATTATCTGTTATGTGATTTGAAAAGGACATCTATGTGAACTCAAAAGATTCAATTAATGCTAATGCTGTAAAAAAACCCACCCAATCCTGCAAATAAATACTAAAGAAATAGACAGTGACCAGACAGTGAATTTGTAAGGAAAGACTGCGCAGCAACAAGAAAACAATTAAATATCTATCTATCTGTCTGTCCTCTATCTCCTGTGCACTGAGGTATTATACACCTCATAGCACTACTGTGCATGTAAATATGTGACCATACTCTAAGTAGCACATCAATAGTTAGATTTACTTGAAAACTCCCATTTTAAAATTGAGTTTGCTTATAACCCTTGCTTATTTGGACTTCTTCGTCTAAAGTCTTTCATGTTCAGTTGGGTTTTTTTTTGCAGATCATTTAGTTAACAGACAAATGTAAAGAGGGAGGCATTAGAAAATATCTCGATGAAGAAAAAGAAATGTAAACCCTTGCCTATTCAAACACAAAGCTGAAACTTTAGAAGCGAGGAAATGCCAAAATAAACTTGTTTGTTTTACCTTTTTTTTTGTTTCTCTGTCCTCATTAGGAGAGTTTAATCTGTAATCAGATATTTTCCTATAGAGTAACTCTGCCTCCCTCAGGTCAAAGGCCGGATGTACAACCGGCAGGCAACGATTAATCTAACAATTTCAATATCTGGATTGGGAAGAGAAGTTTCGGTGGACATTGTAGCAATCCCGTGTGGTGTATTTTTTGCAGCAACAGCTTTATGTGGGATCCGAGTCAGTCATAGCTCAGGTGAAGTTCCACCAGTGTGACATGTACGGCACGGCCTGCGCTGACTGCTGCCTGGCTCGGGATCCCTACTGCGCCTGGGACGGCATCTCCTGCTCGCGGTACTACCCCACGGGAGTGCAGGCAAAGAGGTGAGAGCTCCTGCTTCCTCTGACACACTTCCCACAAGGATCTACATCAACAGTTTCTGCTGCAACACAGGGTACTTCCTACCTCCCCATGAGACATAACCAAACAGTGAGATGTCGTCCTCTAATTTCTCAGTATAACCTTCAGGGATTGCAAGGAATCAGACTCACAGGATGGCATAAACTGCAGTAGCAGAAATATTTTTATGACTAGAGTTAAGTCATTTCATAATTATTTTCATCACACTATAAACCCTAATTTCCTTACATATCTTTTCATGTCTTTGCAACATCAGAGACTTAGTTTGGTAGTATTATACAGCAAGTATATCACACTGCAGGAACATATACAACAGAATTTCTGAAAAAAAAAAAAAGCAGACAAAACTCTTTATTATTAGTAATATATCTTCACTAATCAAAATCCACCAGAACAGATTTTCTGCAAGAGCTAAGGTTTGGTTTAGGTTTTCTGCAGTGGATTGAAAAGCAAGTAACTGTAGAGGTCAGTTCAAAGCACAAAGCTGATTGTAGATTTTAATTTTTCCATGTAGATGCTCTTTCTCTGTATCACCCTCCACTTATTCATGGTTCTTGATCTTCACTCTTTCATTCAATAATTTCCCCAGGACCTGTTGTCCTCCCTTCCCTCTCAAACCCAGGTTCTGCAATTCAGCTACACAGATTAAGTGTCTAGAACATGCATGTTTTAATCCAGACCTTTTCACAAAAACTTGTCACCTAGACAGAGCAATTTCTTACCTGAATCAGAAAAATTTTGATATTACATAATTCAAATAACTTCTGTGGCTTTTTTGCAATTACTGGTTTTAAAAATATATGCTTATTTATATTAGACCTACAAGGACTATAAGAATGAATTGAATAAATTCTGGAGAAGCTTTGAAAACTGGTTAAGTCTAAACCAAGTCATAGTATCCCAAATGTACTACTGTTTCTTAAGGAAATCAGGAACATGGGGCTTTGTATTTATTTACTATTTTTCATCTGGCATATTTTATCTTTCCATGGACCTGGATGCACTCAAATGTATGTTGATCATTGACAGGCATAACAGACATTTCCATATTTTTTTTTAAAATAAGTAAACCCAGTCATGTTAGCTTTCTTAACATCACTTTTAGGATAAGGCACATTTAAAAGTACAAATGAGAAATACAGTCTGTGACTCAGCATATTTAAGAATCTTTTGAATTTACTGCGCTAAAAGGCATAGGTTAAAACAAGCAAGGAACCTACAGCCTTTCCAAGCATGATTGCATAGTTTTCTCAAGCCTTTTGTGAATAGACTTGAAGGGAAGAACTGGGCTCTAGTCGACTGCTCAAGGTGAGATGAATCTGGTTAAAATTTTCAGGCCCCAGATTAAGAAAGATGAGTAGCTATATAGTTGGCAAGGGAGATTAATGTCCTAGAGTATAAGTAGAAATTGGATTATCATAATGATAAAGCATATGGGTTACTCAGCTAATCATGCAAAAATCATTTGGGAAGGAATTTCCCAGCAGCCTTTTAACTTGCCAGCAGTATAACCATTTATGTTGTGCAGGCTGCTTGCCGTCTAAGAAAAGATAAGAGAAACTCACTGAGGCCTGGACTCTGTTGTATGTGTTTCTCACCTAAGACAATTTCCAAAGTAGCAGCTTTTAAGTTCCCTGAAAACACATTTATCCAGGGTGGAGTGACACGGGCTGCACCCCAGACACCTTCCTGTGCCTTACCTCCCCAACATTCAGCAGGTCAGCTCTAAAAGAGGAAAATACTGCTGCTATCTCCCTCCTTCTCTTAAGCACTGTAGCAGTAGAGAAGGGATTTGCAGTCAATTGAATGTACTTGAGGTCTGCAAAACTTGTTTTACACATCAGAGTTTAGGGGACAGCGAGCAAGACTGACAGTGTTGAGAGGCATGAACAGCATTTGCTTTGTTCACTTTAGGTCACAGCTGAAGCTCAGAGCATTTCAAATTTAAGACCTTACACTACCTGTGTGCTACATGGAGAGGCAGGGAGAGGTTCTAGGGATGTGTGTATAGAAGTTGTTCTAGGTTGCTTCCTGTCAGGTGTTATGTGAGGAGTACTATGGGAAAAGACAGGTCCCTGCAGACAGCAAGGACATTTCTGATACCAGGTGGCGCTTGGTAGTTGATAACCCTGCCATGCCTTCGTTGGACTCCAGACAGAACTAATGCCACAAAATCCCGGAAAAATTATCTCTTAGTCTGTCCTTGTCTCAGGACTCCAGATTTCTGCTCAAGCTGTACATGGCAATACAAGTAATGTGAGTGCAAGGGACATTGGAGAGCACTTGTTTCTCCTGTTCCTGATATCTGTCCATTCACTGGAGTCATGGAGTTGTGCCTTCCATTGCAACACACTTGAGGTAACCTTAATACCACCTGCCTCTGCTCAAATGTGGCCTTCATGCTGTACATTTAGGTGGACATTCGATTTGTAAGAGCAGAGCTGCTAGTGGGTAAGAGCTCCGCTCAGAGCTCTCTTTTTAATTCCAGTCCTACCGCTGAAGAGTTGAATTGGGGCAGGGATGTATAATGTGTCCTCCCCACTTTAGATCAGGATCTAAAGCAGTTGCTGTCTGCTTTAGATCCTGATGCCTCCAAGTTACAACAAGTGTTTACAGAAGCATTAAATAGAAGTCTGTAAGCTAAGGCACGTAATGGATTTAGATAGAAGTGAAGCATAAATACAAAAATCCTATGCTTGGCATCTGGTACCAATTTTTAAATTCTGAAAGTCTATAATTCCCTGTACATGTATATCCTGGATAACTAATTAAATGTAGGATTTAATTAAGGAGGAATAAAAACCGGATCCAAAATCCCATATCTTGATGCTGGCAGGACGGCATACCACAATTCTGTGGTAATTACAGGTGTGTGGCTTCTGAATACTGCAGATACCTCAGATGGCAGAAGAAATTTCTATTGCATTCAAATTTCATGAAGTATCCTTGAGAAAGCAGAGGTCTGCTGGGATCTCCTTAACCCCAGGAGACCCCACAATATGTAGAAAAGTCCAGGTTTCCGGCCCGTGCTGTTGAAGGAGTAGTCTGGAGTCGTTTGTTGGTGTTCTCAAGGCAGTTTATTAAGTCCTTATCAAAGAGAGATTTCTCTGCTCTGCCAGGGTTGACACAGAACGCGTCCAGAGACACACTGTGCCCGCCCCGGGTGAGCTCTAATCTTTTATACTAAAAACTACGTATTAAATGTTTACAGTTAAGTACCAATCTATGCCCCTCACATTACCATGTCCAGATCTGTGTCAAACCAATCCAAAAGTGCCAGCATCACCAAGAAGATGGAGGTGATGAAGAAGAACACAAGATAACATGCCACGTGTAAAAATCCTCCATCTTGTATCTCAGACCCCCCTGTACAGATCTCCAACCCCCCTGTACAGGGCCCTAAACCCCCCTGTACATACATTCAAATTACCTTCTTTTTACTTATAACTACTACTACTTTACTATCTAAGTTTTTGTGACCTGAAATTCCTCATACAAAGCTGACAACCTGTTCCATGGGTTAGAATCAGAGTTACAGGTATTTTTAGTATCATTCCAGGGTCTCTGACACCTCTGGCAAGGCTGAAAAGCCTCCTGACCAGGTTTTGGGTCGGCCAAAGGCATCATAGGAACCCCCTGGGTTCCAACAGAGGTCCATGACTTAAATGCTTTAGTTTACAATTAGCTCTGCAATCTGATTCAGGCAGGTTCAATTTTTATCTAAATAAGCACTAAATTCTACAAGAGAGATTCTTTGCTATACCAGTTCACCATCCAGGCTGAAAAAGATCTGAAGTAATGTAAAAATATCTTTGAACTTGGGTAGGCATGGTGTAATTCTTTAGCTAATTTTCAGAAGCTGACTGTCTCTCCCCTGCCTCCTCTCCCTCTGGCTTCTTTCTCCATCACCCACTCCACCAGCAAGCACACAGTCTACTGATTTACTTATGCAAACCACAGTGGTGCCTTTTCTTCCCAAGACTTTTTTTTATTTTGCCTCATACAATCCTGGTGATATCCTGGGAAATAATAAAGAAAAATGAAAATTATGGTGATGGTAATGATGATGATGACTGTATTGCTTTCTTGAGGATAATTTTTACTAGGTTCCTGAAAGCACAGCATTGAGGGCTAAAATCTACATTAATGAAATTGTAGATTGCAAAAGATACTTTCCTACATTCAGTACTTTTGTTAATCACTGAGAAATGTTCCTTATGGTAATGTATCTCAGGGATTGTCTGATACTCTATTATTCACAGAGTTCTGAGTAAAATAATTTCTAAGAAAATATAAAATAATACCAGATGTCAGTATTTGTGAAATGAGTATCTCCCAGCACCTCCATCTATTTCAGCACCTCTCTCTATTTTTTCCTTCTATTCGTGAAAATAGCAAGTGAAGGCACTGATAATCGTATTTTCCTCGGTTTTCACAGTTGCAACAAACATTTCTTTTTCTTTAATGATTCTGAAAACTTCAGAAATAACCCTGTCTTACAGAACTAGGATGTTTTTAGCTTTACAGTGATCTTAAGGAACTGATGAGTAAATAGAACATGCCTGCTACCTGTCCTGTTCCTGCTAGATTGGGCTGTTGGACCTGACAGCAGCAAGGTTGTCTTGTTTGGTTTTTTTAAAAGGCTAATGCATATCCTAGAGTGTTTATGTATATTTGTTAGGAGAATGTCTCTTCTGAGTAATCTACATGCACAGACTTGCAAACCTGATGACAGCGTTTATCAGCACTGACACTGCACAGTGCTATGACAACACCCAGGCAGAATAAGGCCCAGTTGTTACCTCAGAATCTCTGTTTTTCTTTAATAGGATGCAAGTATTGTTAGCATTTCTCCCTAAAAGCCCAGTGCTGTTTCCAGTGAATTTCCAGATTCCCCTAAAACAACAATGGAAAAACACTGGTTCTTCTCTGAATATCAATGGAAGTTAAAGCTGTGATCTTGGTCCACCAAGAACACTGGATCAGGAGTTCATATGAGTGACAGAACTCAGAAAATAATCACTGTCCACAGCCAGATTAAAAATTAAATTAGTAACATCTATGGACAATACCTTTAGATGGTGTAAAACTAAATAGTTTCAGTAAATCTATTTGTGGCAAATTAAAATTTTGTCTTTTGGGTTCAAATAGAACTGCATGATCTTATTTCACTAGTAAATGTAAAAGAATAACAGAAGTCTGGCTTTGTTAGTTTCTAACATAATTTATACTGTACACATATCTACTGCATAAGATTTGCTGCACTGAATATTCCTTCTGTTAATCAGTTATGTATGGCATTGGCAATACTGTGTAAAATTACTCTTTATGCAAATATAGGAAAGGTGTCTTCAGAAAAACTGAATTTGAGGTTGTTGGACGTACTAATCTAGCAAGATACAGCATCTCAATAGGCTCTTTTATTTCCCAAGTAAACAATCTTGATTTTATTATCAAGACACTCAAAGAAAAAAAAATGCTATACAAAAGCACAAATCTACTGGGAATGCACCATAGAATAATGGTTAATATTTTTTTTTCTGTAAATGCTATAAAAAACTACAACCTCTCAAACCTCAAAAGTCAGAATGATTTTTCTTTCAAAAGCACTTGTATTATTTCCAGGTCAAAACCAGTGCTCACAGGTTCTGACTACAGTTCTGCCACCAGTTCATTTTCTAGGCATGGGCATTCATGAATGCGTCTGTTTCTCTGTTGAGAAAAATTAGATCAGTAACTGTCTGTTACAAAGGTGAAATAAAATAAAGTATTTCCTCTACACATTGAGATTCACAAGTGAAAAAAAACCCAAACCATGAGAGTGAAGGATAAAAGAGGTACCATTCACATACATGGGAAACTGTTCTAAGTTTAAAAAGGAAAATTTCCTTCCTTTCTGGAAAGAGAGAGACAGAGAGAACCCAAAGATGGCAAAAGGACACTATGACTGAATGTTACCCAGTCAGCTCAAAGGATCTTGTTTTAGTATTTATAACATCAGTATAGTGATATATAAAATGGACACATAATTGTGCCTCTTCTCCAGACAAGCGTGTTTCTTTTTCCACACACATGACTCTCAGTAGGTTGAGACAAAATACCGATTTATAAATGAGTACTTCTCACAGCAGTGGTAAATTCTTAGCATTCAAGGTTTAACTCCTTACATTTTTAATGAATGCTAGTTTGGCATAAACCCAAAAACGTGGAAGCTAAACGTGTTCTCTCAAATAATTCCACTTTTTCCCCTGCAGACGTTTCCGCAGACAAGATGTTCGGCACGGGAATGCAGCGCAGCAGTGCTTTGGCCAGCAGTTCATCGGTAATCTATTCACACATGTACAAATTGCTTGCGAAGGCCTGGAACAGCCAGCACAGAGTTTGCCAAGAGCGTGAACCAGACCGTGAACTCACCTGCCCTTTTTTCACTGGCATGTTCCTGTAATGGTATAAGAGTCATGGGGCTGAGCCCCTGCCATCCAGGTCTAAGGGTGACAGTCTCAGTGGCAGGCCAGGTGCATCCCAAAATGTTCATGTGGTCATGCAGCGCTGACATTCAGACTAAAGATATGGAGAATGCGTCCCAATGGCTTCCAACGCAAAAAAAAGGCAGAAAGATGAGTCAGGGATAAGAGACTATGGAGCTGCATCCTGAAATGTGTATGAAATAGTCAGGACAATTAGAATTTAAGCACAGGCATGAGCAGTGACATGACAGAACAAAAATTTGTATTCATGACCAAGTTTACCCTTAAAAAAAAGATAGAGTAATGTGTCTAATGCGATTACCCAAATCTTGGAAAGTGAGGATTTCAAACATGGGTATTGGGAATAGCAAAACAGAAAGAAAACAATTGCCTGGAAATCCTCTGTATTTTGCAAGATAATACACAATACATTTATAGAAGAAACAAAATAAAGCATAAAAGGTTCTTCTAGAATGATATCCAGAGAAACACTATTTTAAATATTATATATATATAAAAATTTTACAAAAGAAGGCACTTTTTNATTATATATATATAAATTTTACAAAAGAAGGTGCTTTTTTTAAATTGAAGTCCATTGGAGGACATTATACATTTTGGAAAAGTATATTCCAATGTTAAGTTCTTCCACAAGTTTGAAATATAACAGAGAGATAAAACAATGTATTTTTTTAGCATAGAAAGCTGTTTGGGCTCAAGAATCTTTCTCACTTTTATGGAATAAGATGATTTTATTAATGAGGCAGTTGGTTTTGTCCAGTGTAACAACCAGTTTATCCTCCTCCAGATGTTTTGTTGAATTGAAACGGGAATTAAATTTTGATTTAATTCATTCACCTTGTTTATATTAGCATCCTTGAGCCCAAGACGTACATTCAGTTTACACATGTATATCATGGATATGTAGAATATTGGTTAGAGTATTTATAGTATCATTCTGCAAAAGGTTATGTGCTGTAATTATCCCTAAAAAATTGAATTTTTTATTTCCTGTTTCACTTAGTGAAAATAAAACTAACTATTCATAAGAACCAGGCACAAGCAATTAGCAGTGTGAAAGGCTGAGATCTGTTTCTCTATAACCTTGGTGTGTCACAGCACAATTTGGTCAGATGATGTGAAAGCCTGGGAGGATGGCAAAATTCATTTAGCAGGTCAGATCTTCATTAGATATTACCTTTTAGTCACTGTCTGGTTGGATCTGAATTAAGCTTCACTCTTAAAAGTAAATATACCCTAAACATGGAGTGTAACAAGTACTTGCAGTAACATATTTTTGAAACATTCATTTCCCTTCCAGGTGAAGTTCTGGAGAAGACTGAGGAGCGCCTTGTTTATGGAATAGAGTACAACAGCACCCTGCTGGAGTGCACCCCTCGGACCTTACAAGCAAAAGTAATCTGGTTTGTCCAGAGAGCACATGAAACCAAGAAGGAAGAGGTAAATATTTGTATAGACTAACTTTTGTCAATAAAAGAGCTTGCTGTTAGGAATATTACATCTTCACTGGATTTCTGCCACCAGTTGTTGATATGTATATGGGTGCCAGAGAAAATCACTATGTTCATCTGGTCTCTTGAATTAATAAACCTGAAAATTTCACCTGATGTTTGTATTCAACATCTTGAAGTCAGATGTTAGACATGTCGTGAAGCTAATTTAAGATCTCAAAACAAAGGAAAATCCATCACTTCTCTTGACATGTTTTTGCAGGGGTGAAATGTGCATGTATTATTTCCAGTGTTAGTCTAGCTTAACTTCTATTCATGCTTGCTCCCTCACACATTAATTACAGATTTTTTTGCAAATGACTATTGGTGGAGTCTCTGCCTCTTTTACATATATTTTACATGAAGCACTTATATGCTTCATAAGTGCTATCTCATTTATTCTTCAATACCTCTCTGATACACATCATTGTAGCTATCACTACAGTGTGGATGAGTCACTATAGGGCCTGGTAAAAAAGTCCCCATCTCTCTTATAACCCCCCTTTTAGTACTGAGAGGTCATAAAAAGGTCTGCCTGGAACCTCCTCTCCTCTAGGCCAAGCAAACCCAGCTCTCTCATTCTTCACAGAAGTGCCCCATTCTTCCCTTCATTTTGTGGCCCTCCTGCAGTCTCACTCTAACAGGTCCATGTCTGCCTTGTGCTGAGGATCCCAGAGCTGGATGCACCACTCCAGGTGGGGCTTACCAGAGCAGAGTGGAGGGAGAGAATCACCTCCCTTGACCCCTTGGCCACACTTCCTGTTATACAGCACAGGATACAGTTGGTTTTCTACAAGTGGACATGGCCAGCTCTCATCCCTTAGAACCCAAAAGTCCTTCTCTTCAGGGCTGCTTTTGATGCCTTCATCACTCAGTACTTCTGCTTAAATTCATCACCTTACTTCTGCTTAAATTCGTCACCTTACTGTTAAATGAAAAGCTGAGGATACCATTTTCCTGGCCACTCCTGCTGCTGGATTAGACAGCTCAGTGCTCCCTGCTTGCCAACATCTGTGAATGTCTCATAGTCAATAGTGTAGCTCTCTGTAGGAAGAGCTCAAACAGCAGACTCAGAACTGAGGCTTTAAGATCACAATGGTTCTGCAGTTAGATATACAAATACTTTTGTGGATGTTTCCTGAAAAGCATACCAGTCTGTAAAAGAATTCACAGGGATCCTTATCACAGGTCAGCTGTCAAATGCCCTTTTGTTTTCCATCCAGATTATTGGCATGTTTCTAACTCATTTCCCTCTGCAATTAAAACACAGATAAGTCTGCTCTACTATATGTTCTATGCTTCCCAGATTATTTAGATTGTTCTCCGTTTACAACACAATCTCTTCTTTACTTCAAGTAAATATTTTTGTTATAACAAAAGCACTGTGAACTAAAAATTTTTTAGGTCACTAATCTTCCTCTCAAAATTTAATATTACAGTCATGAAAGTATAGTTCAGAAATAAATGCTTTGGTTTAATGTAATAGCAAAAGCCTGTGCTCTATAACTGCATTTTAATGGTTTTTTTCAGGTGAAGACTGATGATAGAATAATAAAAATGGACCTTGGCCTATTATTCCTGAAGCTGCATCGACTGGATGCAGGGACTTACTTTTGTCAGACAGTGGAACACAGCATTGTTCACACTGTCAGGAAAATCACCTTGGAAATAGTTGAGGAAGAACGTGTAGATGAAATGTTCAATAAAGACTATGAGGAGGAGATGCCTCACAAAATGCCATGCCCAATGCAGAGCAGTATACCTCAGGCTTCAAAGCCATGGTATAAGGAATTTCTTCAACTGATAGGTTACAGTAACTTCCAGAGGGTGGAAGAATACTGTGAAAAAGTCTGGTGTACAGATAAGAAGAGAAAAAAGCTGAAAATGTCTCCATCCAAGTGGAAATATGCCAGCCCTCAGGAGAAGAAGGCAAGGATCAGGCCAGAGCATTACCGGTTGCCCAGGAACATAGCTGACTCTTGATGGACAAAATCCATCCACTGTTTCTGAACAAAATTTTATTTGGACTTAAGAGGGAGAAATCAGTCTTGGTTTGAGTAAATTTCACAGGTTTATATATGTAAAATATTGGGACTGAAAACAAAAACTCTATGGTAAGTTATATTGTACACTCATGATGACTGTTTAGAAGCATTTTAAGCAAAATCTTCCCACCTATCTGGTTCTAAATAACTAAATGCAATCAGAGTTTTGCGTTAGGGAGGATGTGACAATCTTCAGATTTTGAGTGCTTGAACCAGTTTCCTGTGTGAATTGTGCTTGCGCTGTATATTGTTGCACATGATGGCATATTTAACAAATTCAGATATCTAAACATTCATAAGTGGATGAAAAGTATAAGACTTATCTTTGTTTCACAAATTTCTCACGCTTCTGAAAGCAGCACATCTTAAGATCTTATTCCTTTTGATTGTGACCTGTCTGAGTTCATCACTGAGAAGAGTGTGTTAATACAGTGTACTGCTATTTCTAAAGATAATGAAGGGAAATCCTATTTACTTCCCACCTTTATTTTTTTTCAAATATCAGCCATTTATGAAGCACAGTGTGCTCCCACAGCTAAATAATATTGCATAGTAACTTCATGTAAACCACATGCATGCTGAGAACACAGACAAAAGGAAATTCATCAATTTATCTATATAAGAAGTTGAAATAATGGTTTAGATAGAAAACGAGTCCATCTTGTGTCTGTACATTGCCTTAGTGGTGACACGAATTAAGGGATCGCCCTCTTGTGGCAGAAGAAAGCAAAACCCGATATTTAAATTACTTTTCTGAAGAAATATGTACAAGCAAAGAACTAATACCAAGATCCCCAGCTGGTTTGCTTTCAGCAGACACTTTTAGTCTCCATGTGCTAAAGCCACAGATTTAGAAGGCAGTGTAGGAAGTAATTTATACTGGGAAGGCAGCATTTTAAATAAGTGATGCTTTAAGTTGTTAACATGCTTTTGGGGTAAAATGCAGTCACAAAATGTTAGGATGCCGATTAAAATCAAACCAGCATTATGCAGCTGTGTTTCTATAGTTTCAGGATCTGGTCCACATAAAGGTTTTTCTAATGTGTGATCTCTGTTCGAAAGGACTGCTTTGCTCCTGTTGTGAGTGGTACCAGGAAAGGAGATCAAAAGAACAGTCACTTACAATCTAGGTCTTTCACGACTGACTTAAAAAAAAAAAAAAAGTATGTATGTATATTTATATTGTTTTAAGAAAGGCTTGCTTCAAGAAACCAGATCTGGAAACTGCAGAAAACCTAGCATTTCAATATCACAATATTAATTGGATTTGTGATGTATTTAATTGAAAATTTAAAAAAAAGAAAAGGAAGTTTAACACAAGTTAAGCATAAACACAAGTTAAATGCAAACACAAATGAATCTCAAATGAGTTAACTCCTAAAATAAGAACATGATGCCGAAAGGGGAAATAGCCAAGCTGATCCAAATTTTTATGCCATGAAGAATATATACAAGGATTCATTACCTGCAAAGACTTTCATGTTGAGCTTCAATTTCTAATCCAGGAAGAGTGGGAATTAACAGCCTGAGCAACAGAGATTTGTGGTTTGCTGTGTTACCGAGTGCAGCAATCAGTGCTAACCCGTGTTTTCAAACAGGCTATTTGTTTGTGAGAGGAACTCACAGCTGCTGGCAGGACCAGTGAGCTTTGCAGTGCTGCTCTGGGAGCAGAGACTGACCTGGCGTTTGGAAGGAGCACATGGCACACTGTCAGTGACAGAGTGTGAGGAAAACATGATTTCACCTGGTGTGGGTAGAGCAGCAGATGAATCTTCATCAGCCTGTTATGGGAATCAGTGTATCCGAGGGTTTGCATTTCATTTAGCTACAATATCTAAGAGATGGGACTGGACAGTCTGCAGATCCTTGCATGAATTCATGCAGTTGCTACCTTTGATCTGAGAGAGCAGACTGGATAAACACATGTTTCTGGGACAGTTTAATGGAACTTAGTTTCATTTAGAATCTCCTGCTTGTTTACAGCTGTATGGAAAGCACCAGCACTGAGAGTTGTGGCAGAGAACATACACAGAACAAGCATCCCTGATCTAAACTTAATCCACTATACAAACCTCACCTTAGTGAAAAACTTTTAAACCACTGCTAAAATCCTTTTTTGATGAATTATGGGGTCCCCTTCTTTTCAAGAACAATGGGAGTTATTTCTTGCTTTTTGATTCATTTGCAAGTATCTAGTGCTAAATGTATCATTATTGAACTATTAGAAAGGAATTATAGCATCTCGGCCTAATGGAACAAATATAACTTTGTGTCTCACTCTCTGAGATTTCAGGTGGAAATCATATTATATGGAAATCAGCATTCTTAATTTAACATGAAAGTGTATATTTTTAGCTACCCATCCTTTTAGTGTTTACATGTGAAGAATTGCATTACCTCTTTATTTGCCTTTTAAAACTTAAATTTTTAGCTTACACCTTGCTCCTTTCATGGTTGCAATGCCTGTGAGAATTCAGAAATATAAGGTCTTGTTCAAAGAGTGCTCTGACATCTATGGAAGAAGAGAAAGAATCGCCATGTATTTTGGAAGGATATGCACAAATGTGCATTTACCACAATGTTATTTAAAATGCTTCTTTGTATATTTGGGGGCCATTGTCTGCTTCTTATCATTATGAGTTTGATGTATTTTGTATGTGCATGAAGTGGTCAAATTATAAATATAATTAAGAACCATATTTGGCTGAAATAATCTGCTTTATTTCTTATCATTTATTTTCCCCAGACAGGATGATTATCTGCAGCTCACTAGTCACACATTGTTAATTACAGATGTCCTTCACCATGTATTTTATGAGCAGAGACCTAAGATAAGGACAGAAAGATGTATGTATAAAGTTGCCAAATGGGAAATGTGGCACAGGGTAATGAGTAGATATCGTCCATCTGATGCATGAATGTATTTTGAGAGTGGAACACAGTCACTTAAGCCCAGAAGGTGCTGAACAATGGAAATTCACTACGAAGCCAAAATTTGGACAAAGCTTTGGGCTCTACCCTGTTTCACGATGAAGGAAAATCCAGAGCACTTAGATGAACATTTTCTTTGCTTTGCTCATGTTCTTTTGTTGTCAGTGAGATTACAGCCACCTTGTACAAAGTACTGTGCTCTCAGATTCTCTTGGCACACCAGGGCAGGAGAGTGTTAACCTGATGTGCAGTTCCTGGTTTGTATATCTCAAAATAGGCTTTTGGGATACATACTGCTGTTCTGTAGCATGAAACACATCTTCTTCTGTAGGCAGTTGAGAAAAATAATTACCCTGAATAGGAATTATTCCAGTACCTGAATAGCACCAGTAACAGTCATATTTAAAGAAGTGCTTGAATCAACATAATTTACATAGTTATAGAGTTTCTCTTGCTCTTTTATTTTCTCTTTAATTTTGGCTGGTGTAGAGTTAATTCTCTTCACAATGGCTACTGTGAGGAAATGTTTTGGATTCATGATGAACTCAGGGTTGATAATACAAAGGGGTTTTTTTTTGTTTGTTTTGGTTTTGCTGGGTCATTTGGTTTAGGTTTGTTTGTTTATTTGTTTGTTTGTTTGTTTTGCTGAGCAGTAAAACGGAGCCAAGGCCTTTCTTTGCTTTTCATACTTCCACACTGGTGAGGGACATGGGGATGTGTGAGATGCTGGGAGGAGATGCAGCTGGGACAGACGACCCAAACAAACATTCCAAACCATATGACCGCATGGTCAATTTATAAAGTGAGTGGGAAAAGGAGGTTGGGGGGAAATTTGATGTCTTCCCAAGTTATGTGTGATGAGGCCCTGCTCTCCTGGAGATGGCTGAACACCTACCTGCCATGGAAAGCAGTGAATTAATTCCCTGCTTTATTTTGCTTGTGTGCATGGGTTTTGCTTTCCCTATTAAACTTGCTTTGTCTCAACTCACAAGTTTTCTCTCTTTTACATTCCAGTTTTCTCCCTGATCCTGCTGACTGGGGAGCAAGTTACTTTCTGCCCTGGGGCTTGGGAGCCGGCTGGGTGTTAACCCTGATGAGGGGAAAAAAAATCAATTTTCTCCTAAATGTTGGTCAGTCAGTTTCCCTCTTAGAAAAACTAACAAACCAGTAATCTTCTTATTCTACCTTGGAGCATTGAGTCTGGAGTTATTTATGCAACTTTATATCTCTGAGTCCAGAAGGCACAAATGCCTCTGAAAGCTGCAGTGTCCAGATAAGAGGCACTGAAAGTGAGCTTTTCTACAGCTTTAACCAAGCAGGATGCCTGCAATTCCTATCAGCCCTGGAATCCTGTTCACTTCATCAAATTACTGTTAATGATGGAGAATTCATGTCCAGCTGACCTGAGTGTTTATTGTGAATAAAGCTATGATTGGTAAGTTTTCCCTTTGGGTGATATTTATTTTTTATACTCCCAATGAGGGATTTTATTTTTCTTTTTTTTTTTTTTTTTTTTTTGAGGAAACAAGGTATCTGACTAGCACTATAAGCAGAAAGATGGCAGAGCAAGCAATGTCAAGTAAACCTCTTGTCACAATGAATGAATAAGCTTTCTACAGTGATGCACATATTGAAGAACACTTTTGCCAAACATCAACCTAATCCATTACTGTAATTGCATTTCACAAAAGAGCTTTGGTTCTTTGAGATATGGCTCTCATGTAATGTTGAACCAGGAAATATTTTGGTAAGCATTTATGCATGTGCTCATAATTTGCTGAAGTGAGAGTAGCAGGACAGAGCACTGCTGAACAAATTTGAAGCATAGAAGCCTTATCTGCCTAATTCCTGGATTTCTTGAGGTTCTCATGCCTATCTAGAGAGAGCACATCTAGTTGCAGGAGAAGTCTGGATTAATGAAAGTTTTTGTGCAACACAAGTCGTGTTTCAGGACACCTGTGGGCTAAGGAGTCCTTGTGAACTTGTTTCAGTAGATTTCCCCAAAAGCAACACATAGAAAACTCACTGAAACAAAACATCTTTTTACTTGCAATGTCAGCTAACTCAACAGCAGAATTTCATGTCTTTTGAAAGTGTTTTTGCATGTCTTTGGAAAGCTATGTTTTAAGAAGAACAGTCTAGGATTACATTTAATGTGGCTGCATTTGTGGCTTATAAATAGTGAACTCTCAGAATATCTCTATCAATTTGAGTTTCAGCATTTCCAACATATATGCAGATAGCTCATGATGATTTTTTCTCACTCTGAAGTATCACATTTTCCAAGTCCCCTCAACCTGGACTTAGAGCATGTTTGTGAAGGCACATAATAATGTCAATAACCATCATCATCATAAACCACAACAGCTGTAATTCATTGTCTTCTCCTTTTCTCAATAATAAGGGATGAAATTTGCAGACCAGTGGGCATGATTAATGCACCACAAGCATTTTCTGCATTTTAATTTGCTAGGTGTATTAAAAAGTGCTATTAATCAGAACTTGAAGAGTGCACTGTGGACCTTATCATAATCAAGGTAATGGAAATATTCCACCTGTAGCTTTAACTCAAGGATACAGATCATTAGTATTTAATTTACTGCACTTTCTTCTGCTTAAATGTTTTACTTGATACAATATTATTCTTCAGTCATTAAAAAAATAACATTTTATAGTGCATCTTAGTTTGAAATTGGCTCAGCTTCACAATAGCTATCAGAGGAATGAAAATACGTTTTTGCATCCCTTAATCTCTTATTTACAAGAGCAGAAAAGGCCTGTGGCCAAAACTCCCCTCGTTACATTGCAGTGTTGTGCTGCAGCAGTGACGAGCAGTGCCAGGTGAGTGGGCAACTTAAATCATCAGGAAGACCCCAGCTTGTGTTCCACAAGCAGGCAGTGAGGGAATCTTTATACAAATCAATTTCTTTTTTTTTTTATAGGCAGCTTTGCTTTCTGGTGCTGTAGTCTAAACCTCCTCAGTCATTCCTGTTATTCAGAGGTTAGCAGGTCTGTCAAGGAATATAAATTCTTTTTACAGTGATGTTCATTCATGGTCTTGTCAGATGGAGTACGGCCCATATTAATATTCAAAGCACAAGAACAGAAGTTCAGATTTATTTGAGTTTTTTTTGTTTGATTTTGTTTGGTTTGATTTGTCTTTTTGGTGGGGGGGAGAGAAAGGGGAAGGAATTGATTTTGATTGTATGTTTGGAGGTTTTTATTTTTATTTTTTCCATTCTAATTGTTGATGAAAAAGAAATATAAATTTTTAAACTGCAATGTATCCTTTTAAGATGAGTTCATTAGGATGAGAGGATTCATCAGATTAACTTCACCATGATGTTTTCAGGTAATCAGACAAAATATTTCCAGCTGATTTTTCTCTCAAAATAAATACTCCAAAATATTTGAGCCATCAATATAAATAAAAATAGAGTAACTACTTCTCAGCAATTTTTCCTTAGAGAGCTACTAAACCAAGTCACTGTGGAGGGTGGCATAGACAGTGTTCAACAAGAAAATATATAGTTCAGAATGGTTTTTTCCAGAGGGATTTTTTTAAAATGTTCTCTCATCTCTCATACATCATATTTCATTAGAGACAAATTTTAAGAAACCATTATTATTTATATTTGCTTAGAATCTGAGGAATTAAGTTTTAACACACTTTTACACCACATTTCTGTAAAAGACATATATTCATGACCTGAAATATAACTTTCAAACAATATCTGCCTTTCTATATTTTGCCTTTTAAATCATCTTGGAAAATATCAGAGATGGGATTTTTTTTATCATCTGAAAACTATAGCATTTTTTTTAATGTGCATTGACCTTTTTTAGAGTGTGAACAAAAGAAAAAAATTAATTTAACCTCCAATATATAAAATTATGGCTCCCTCAGCCTAGAACATTACCTGTCTGTTCTGTCCTCTGGCTTTTTGACAGTTTTCCACACTTTTTTGGAATTATTTTCCAAGTTTCATTAAATGATGCACTTGTCACAGGGAATTGTGAGCTGGCAGATGAACATTTGGCTGTGAGTTATTTATATTGGTGTGGGGATAGTGTCTATAAGGATATAAGAACTGCTCACCCACAGAAGCTTTTATAAAAGAACTTGAGTTGTGATTTTTTTATCATAGTTCCTGTGCCTGGATGGATTATGAAATGTGGATAATTTTTTAATTGCAAAGACTATATTCTCCAGAAAAGCAGGAAAAAAAAAGAAAAAAAAAAGTTTTTCATGCCATACATCCTTTTCAAAGCACCTAAAATGCACAAATCAGGACACCACGGAAGAAAAGGAGTTACAAGAGTGGCCTTTGGCCTTTCCGGGTTCTCCTGACTTTAGCACGTGTCTTTGGTGGTGAATGTAGGGTCAGTATGAACTGAAGCCCCCTCCATCCTCTTCAACAGCTGCCAGTGGAGCTAAAGCAGCCAAGAGGATTTCCACATCCACAGCTTGTGCCAGGGAGCACGTTCCCAAAGAGAAGATTCTTGCCACTGGTTGTTTTCAGTGTTCTCCTGTGCAGCTCTGCTCTGATCCAGCCATTAGACAGCACATGGATTGGGAACTCTTGTGGGGGACATTTCAAAAGCCATGTGGCAGGAGCAAAGGTGCTGTGGGAGGACTGGTATGTGGGGAAGCCTTTCTCATTCACAGTTCACTGCATTTGATATTGTGCAATGCAGGGGAAGGAGGCGGAACAAAAGATATAGTTAGCAATTTCTGTAGTATGGATTTTCCCTCTTAGAAAGCTAGATTCACAGAAATAAAATTAAGTGAATGGCATCTTTGGTCAGCAGATGCCATAAGCTCCATAGAGCTTTCAGTTGCAAAGCAGCTGCAGAGAAGGCCATCAGCACTGCAATTACACAAAGGCCATGGGATAAGAGAATATATCAATCCATTAGCTTGGTGGGAGCTGAATATGAACATGAGCTACACTTTCAAAGGCTGCAGAATAATCATGTTAGTCCCCATTCTATTCAGGCTATAGAGGAAGTGGGTTTGCTTCCCTTTGAGTAGACATAAGGCTATAAGAGACTTGAAGGAGAGATGAAAAAGAGACTGATCTCGTTCTTGTCTCATATTCAGTCCATCTCCTACGTAAGAATTAGTGGGTTTAAGCCACATTAAAGCAATGTATCAAATGAAGCAATTAGTCTATTTTTGCAGCCATAAACAAAAGTCATGCTGTAGGAAATCTCTTACCTGAAACAGAGCCTTCCTGTCATCAGCATAATAAAGGCTGTTCCCCAGCACAAGGTCTAGGCAGGCAAAGAGACCAAGGTCTGAATAATTAAGGGCATAGTCAAGGCACTGATTTATGCAGCACAGATGGTGTGTCTTTCTT
Source organism: Bombycilla garrulus (assembly GCA_013400315.1). Taxonomy (NCBI): domain Eukaryota; kingdom Metazoa; phylum Chordata; class Aves; order Passeriformes; family Bombycillidae; genus Bombycilla; species Bombycilla garrulus. Next base: position 1,070,550 of record VXBU01010197.1, on the reverse strand, counting down.
TAAAGCATATCAGACTTTTACCTGGAATAAGTAAAACCAACCTGATGAATTTGAAATCAGCTTCTACTTTGTAATATAATTAAAATTTCTTCTTAGTTTCTTTGGAGACAAACTTTTGTTTCTTTCAACGAAAGCTGTTTATTGTGTGAGAGAGACTGAAATGTTAATGACTCAAAAGAACAACAGGGTGCTTTTCTGAGGCCAGGTTTGCACCCTGGAGGAGGAGGAGGAGGTGGTGAGTTTTTGGGTGTGTAATGGCAAAACTCTGGTCTCCATAAGACAGATGGGGTGAACAATCACTACCAGAGGTTACAAACAGGGCTTTGAGTCCAATAAGAGACAGATCCTGAAAGGTGGGATGGTGCTTTTTATCATGCCAATGGCTCCCCCCCTTCACACCTCTTTCAGCTGTAAACCCACACACAAACACCCTCTTCTCCTGGGGAAGTTCCTGAAAGAACTAGATGGGCGGTTGCTTCCAAAGAGTTGCAGTCAATGGTCAGTGTCCAATTGGAGATTAGTAAAAAATGGCCTCCCTCAGGAGACTGAGACTGGTACCTTTCAATATCTTTATTAATGACAGACTGTGAGACTGAATGCACCCTCAGCATGTGAGGGACACCAAACTGAGTGGTGCAGTTAATTTGCTAAAGGCCATCCAGAGGGGCCTGGAGTGGGACCATGAGAAGCTCATGCAGTTCAACAAGGCCAAGGCCCTCTGCTGGGGTCAGGGCAAACCCCAGTATTAGGAGAGTCAGGGGCATGACTGGGTTGAGGGAAGTACTTGGGGTTACCAGGAGATGAAAAATTCAATGAGACATGGCCATGTTGACTTACAGCTCAGAAAGCCAACCCTGTCCTGGGCTGACTCACAAGAAGAATGGCCAGAAGATTGAGGAAGGTGATTATCCCTTTCTACTCTGCTCTTGTGAGACCCTACCTGCAGCACTGCATCCAGCCCTGGGGTCCCCAGCACAGCAAAGACCTGTTGGAGCAGGTTGAGAAGAGGAGTAAAAAAATGATCAGAGCTATAGAGCACCTCTTACATGCAGAGAGACTGCGAGAGTTGAGTTTGGCCTGGTGAGGAGAATGCTCTGGGGAGACAGTATTTTGGTCAATATACAAATGGGACTTAACAATGGGGAAGGATTTTTATTATGGTGTGTAGCAATAAGAGCTAATGATTTTAAACTGAAAGGGGGTAGATTTAGATTGAACTAAGGAACTTTGGGTTTTTTTTGTGTTTTTTTTTTTTTTTGGGGGTTTTTTTTTTGTTTTGGTTTTTTTTGTTTGTTTGGTTTTTTTTTGTTTTTTGTTTTTTTGTTTGTTTGGTGTTTTGTTTTGTTTTGTTTTGTTTTGAGTTACTAGTAGCCCAGAGAAGTTGTGGTTTCCCCATCAATGGAAGTACTTAAGGTCAGTTTAGACAGGGCCTTGAGCAGCCTGATCTAGTGAAAGCTGTCCCTGCCCCTGGTAGAGAGGTTGGACTACAAGGTCTTTACAGGTGCCTTCCACATCAGACCATTCTATGGTTCTATAAAACTATGATTCCTAGTCCTATTGCATGTGTAACCCACATGTAAGGCTCATGCCCATATCAAAGATTATAAGAATCTGCTTCAAATGGTGTGAACTGAACCTTTTAGAGACCAAGATTGCCCAGTTCTAATGAAAGTACAGACAAAATTTGTAATTATATATTAGCTGCCAGGGACTACTGAATTAACAGATAATTACTACACATTGTAGTGTGCCTGTAGCCAACTGCTATTTCTATCAGTTCCTTGAAATCTTCCTAGTCCTGCCATTTTTATTTATGTCATTTTTTAAAAATATTTTCAAGTTACCTGCAAAATTAGTATATAATTTGGGTTTTCCAAGTGAAAACCTGCATTCTATTCACAGAAAATGAGGATTTTATGCCAGAAGTTTTTTGCTATATATTCTCAAATCTCTTATTATTTCACTGTGTTTTTCTTGCATCAGCAGTTCTTTGATTTCTCCTTATTTCTGCAGTGAAGCTTTTTTAAAATATTATTGTATTTAAAAATGTCACTTAGAAGCAGACATCATGCTAGGCACTTCACAGATACCAGCTACAGACCTTCTTAGTAGAGAGAGTTTCTTCTTCAGATCAGGGATTTAGCTTGAGGAGCTTGAAACTGACCTATTAGCACACTTGGCATGGTTAATATTATTAAAAGAGAAATATCAGCAGTGGGTTAGATTTACATAGCAATGTATCTGGTCATGGACAAACACAAACTGTGAACCAGTTTGGGAAAAACTCATTGGGCTACCTCATATGCTTAATATATTTTTATTAAGTTTTTCTGCATGCTAATAGGTTGCCTGCCTACATCTTTTGGTATTTACATAGATCGCAGGGTTAAAAAAACCCCAAAACCTGAACGTTTAAATATCTGTAGAAATACACAGAAAAGATATCTAGACAAACACATTCAGACAATTTGTTTACTGTATATTTTTTCCAAATTCTCATTTCTGAAGCACAACTCAATTCCTTTGCACATAGTGAGATAATGGCAAAGATGCAATTTTGCTGCTCAGCAAATAAGTAACACATGTCCTACTTCTAGAAAAAAATGAGTAATGAACTTTTGCTACCTGACATTGCAGACCAGGACAGCTGTAACACATAAAACACTTGCCCCAAATACACATGTCAGAAAGAGGGGGCAAACAAACAGCACAATTTATCAACTGTTCCTCTAGCATGAGAATTGAATTTTGACCGCATTTCATTCCATAATCATATTCTCAATTTTTGAGTAATTTTTGCCTTCCAACTACACTTGCCCTGGCCCCTCATTACCTCCCCTGAGTACCATTTTCAGCTGTGTCTGAACACAGGATTGTGGGGCTCCATAAGGGGAGCAGAGCCAAGAATTGACAAACTGATACAATTGTGCAAGACGCACAGGAGGGTCAAAGGACGATAGGAACAGAAAAAAAAAAACAAGGATAAAATTATTTTTAAGCTAAATTTCCCATTGCAAAAATATTCCTATTTTACATATTTATTTGCATCAGAAACATTTTTTTAGATAAAACTCACACATTTGTTTGACCGCTATTTGATTTCCAGAATTATTTCAATTATTTCCTTGTGTTGCCCTCCGTGTATGAGTTAGGGATATATCTGAAGATTTGTAGTCACATAAACATGCGCAATGTACATACAAAATATACCTCTTAGCAAATAGTGCTGTAGAATATATATATTTACAAGCTAAGCCTAAGAAGTTATTACTTCTCTAAATTAAAAGTATCTTACACTTGCATGAAAAGACCTGGCTGCTCTCACTGCTGCATTGAGTGAGCACCATAAATCCCTTCATTAATATATGGAAAAGCTCCAACACCTGGGTAAAGTAAGTCCAGAAACTGAGAATTCAGAAAACCTTCTGACATATAGACTCTGTTGGTACAGCTAAAACATAACAAATCTGAATAAGTATCAGAGTGAACAGCTTCCAACTAACTCTTCTTTCCTTAAAAATACTGAAAAATCATATTTGTATCTGTCAGGAATAGTCAAAATTTATGAGCAGTCATGCACAAAGGAATGTGTCTCCAGCTTGGACTGTAAGAAGAGGAAGACACAGAACTGAAATGTTCAGGAATAGAACTTGATATATTTAAAATGCAAATTACCACAATACTAGGCTCATTAACAGGATACAAGTCTGTCTTTACCCCAATAGAAAATCCTCAAAATGGGACATTTTTTCTGCCTGTTTTCATCTCCTCTTACCAAAAAGCAAGGTACTCTTCTCTGCTTCTTACACAGCTTCCTCCAAAACCTTTTACCTCTGACAAGTGGCCTGCAGACATCTCACCTCCGCAGTGAAATAATTCATTGTCCTGCAGTTATTTACAGTCTGTTCCTAGGGCATGAATAATGGCACATGCAGCTGAAAAACTCCAGGAACAGCTGGAACCCACAGGCGATTTCATGTTAAGTACTGTTTACTCTCACAACCAACCCAAATGTGTACATGAAGATGTGTTTTGCAGTGCATAAAATGTGAAGCATGAATTGTGGGAAGGAACACAAGGCCCCAGCTGGCATTCATATGAAGATGGAGAACTGTGAAACACAGGGGTCAAAGAATAAGCTATAGCTGTGTTTCTGCTGCCTCTATCAGATCTGTGCTTGAGAGGCTCAGGATTAACGGAACACAGGATGGAGAGCTGGTGTATAAGTTAAAAAACCTGTATACAGGGGGATTCTGACTCCAGAGTCCATTGGATGCAAAGCAGGCACAAGACAATGAAGCAGCCTTTTAAAGAGTGCAGTGGAGGGGCTGGAGATTGGCAGCTCCTGCAGATACCAGAGGTTCTCAATGGCAGATGTAGACTTTTGTCTGGAGGCTTTGGATTAGAAGTTTTTGGACAGTGTTCTTTGAAATATTTCTAGCTCTAAGCACAGGGATATACAGACAGGCAGGCAAGCAGGCAGAAAAACAGTCCCCTCACATAAAGAGAAATTGTTTAAATTTACCAAAAACCAAGTGAGAGCTCTTCAAGAAATACAGAATCTGAAGAAAAATATGTTCAGTTGTCTGGCATTTAATGTTTTAAAGAAATTTTAGAATTAAGCATCAATAAATATAAATTTTTAAGAGAGTTTGAGATAATTAATTCCTTGTGAGGAATTTTATAAAGAAAAGGCTGTAAAAACAGTAAAAAAATTGAAGCATGCAGGGAAATAAATGCTAGAAGTATAAAATTCAGTTAAATGGGGAAATAAAAATAAGCAGCTGTATTTAGACCATCTGTACTGGTAGTTTTACATTAAATTATTTTTATATAATGCTACCGTGTAATTATATTTTTTACAAAATCCTGGATGATGAAAATACCCAGTTTTGAATAACACATATTAATGATGATTGCGATTTCATATAAGACAAATATATATTTCATATGCCAGTTGGAAACTTGATAGAAAGAAAATAATCATTATGCTGTGTGGTTTTAATCCAGTAATATTGGAAAGAGAGAGTGTACTGAATTTGTGAAAAAGAGAGGGCTTATGTTGGAAAATAAAAATCAGATAAGCCTTTGCTGTCACATTGTTATGGGTTTATTTATCAAATTTCGATTCCCGGTCAGGGAACCAAGAATGTCATGGTTTGACACCGGCCAAAGGCCAGTGCACCCATGAAAATATATTTTTCTCAATTTCTGCTGTGAGGTAGGACCAAAAAAGGAGCACAGTCACCCAACTTAAAGNGTGGCCTTGGGGGGGGGAAAGCCAGGCCGAGGGCACGGCCCGCAGCTCTGTACCTGTTGAACGCCGGAAACCAAAGAGAGCGATTCCCGGGCAGTCCTGTGCAAATGTATATCCTACTGAGACGCATTTCACTTTTGATTGGCCCATTTCCCTGTCTGTCTTTAAATTTGGCCCACAATTGGTGTTGCACTGGGCTCATGGGAAATCCACAGGCACACCTCACTTCCAGGGGTGGCTATTTTCCTGCCCACTAAAATGTCAATCAATCTCAAACCAGCACACACATTTTGCCACACAGTCTTCATGGACTGAAATTCCTGCTTGAATTAGGAAAATGTATTACTAAAGTTATTCAAGGAACAAATTTTAAAAGGAGAAATATACTCTGAAAATGATGAAAAATATAATAATTGTTAAATAAAACAACAGTTGTGTAAATCTTCAGTGAGCCCTCCTTAATCAAAGTGAACATGGGGAACATGGTGTATAAGATGCACCTTAAAACTGCTATTGTGTATTAGAGTAGCTAGAGCATTCACAAGAGAACAAATGGCTTTTACATCAGAAGCATCCTGGCTCAGCACAGAAGACTGAAGTGGCAATATCATATCAGCAGTTTCACTTTTGTGTAATTGGGCCATACAACAGTGAAATCTGACAACCCTTGGAGGATACTCCTTCTTTAAAGGGAGTGTTCATACATACAGGATGAAGGAAGTTAGAAAGAGATAAAATGAACTGCTGTCATGATTAAATACTTCCAAGAAAAATTGGTTAAAAATGTCTTAATAAATACTTGAACTAAAAAATATGCCACTAATCGGAATATGAGGAACACACGCACAACCAAAAAAACCCCAAACAAAACAAGACCAAAAAAAAAAACCAAAAACCCAAAAACTTCAAGCCAGAGCTACCATGGATAAATAGCAAAGAAAATAAGTATTAAGAACAAGAAAAGGAAGGCTTTGCAACACAAAGACATAGAGGAGGATAAAATGTCAAGTTAGATATAAAACTGCAATGAGGGGAGCTAGAAGAGAATGAAAAAAATAAAAGAATAACATTTTAGGGAGAAACTTGCTTGAGGCATGAAAACTAATAATGAAAATTTTCAAATACATCAGAAGAAGGAAACCTGCTAGAAAATTTACAAGGTTGTAATGATACTATTAAAAAAAAAATGTGTTCAAGCAGGATAAGAAAAACAGCAGAACCAATTTTACGTGCTGTTCACTAAATACAGGCTAGAAAGTTTCTTAAACAAGGTTCGCACATATTCATCAAAGAATGAGATGAGCAACTGTCTAGAATAGAATAGAATAGAATAGAATGTAATAGAATAGAATAGAATAGAATAGAATAGAATAGAATAGAATAGAATAGAATAGAATAGAATATTTCAGTTGGAGGGGATCTACAACATCTTGTCCAGCAGCCTGACTAGTTCAGGATTGACCAAAAATTAAATTGTCCAAGCTCTCTTGAACACTGACAAGCTTGGGGCATTGACCACCCATTGCCCACTGCTCTAGGAAGTCTGTTTCAGTCATTGATCACCCACTCTGCAAACAAATGCTTCCAAATGTCAAGTCTGAGTTTATCTTGATGCAGCTTTGAACCATTCCTGTGTGTACTATCCCTGGATACCAGGGAGCAGACATCAGTATCTCTCTTTCCACTTCTTTTTTTTTGAGATTTTGGAAGAAATATGTGCAAGCAAGGAAGAGCAGCAATTTTCCAGAATTGGTTCACGTCCACCCAAAAATCCTTAAGAGACATGAAAATGAAACTGATTAATTGCCATTTGTTGTGTATTTTACGAAAACAATGAGGTAACAAATGTTAATGAAACCAACCTGATTTAGCAGAAGGGATGTAGAATTCTGCATAGACTTTTTGAAAGTGATTTTTATTCGGTGAACAGTATAACAAGACATGCCAAACATTATGGTCTATAACTTAGGGAAAAAAAAGGGAAAGAATCTGATTTAGTCTCTCCACTTCACAATTTGAGTTTTCAGAATTGTCACTTCTTAAATTTAACACTGTTATAAACTGAATGCTGGAGCAAGATTTGTCACAGGAAGTAACAATGGCCATGCAAGCTGAAAGCACCTGTCTACCAATCATATAATTGATAAGCTCACTTGAAGCAGGTATTGCTTGGTAAAAAAGAAAAGTACAAATATTCCCATTTTTCTTTCTAATTTTCTGTAAGTTAGAAAAAGCTTAATGCTCCAAAACACTGAAATTTATCCCTTTTTTTAAACTCCAAAGTTACCAGACGACCAAATTTCGTGTACTAGACAAAAAAGAATATTTTGCCTTTCAGTACAGCACCCCAAGCAACAGATGTTGCGAAGATAAAGAGAACAAAATGAAGTCTGTACTCTTACATTTTTTCACGTAATATGTGGGTTTTAAAACTAAGTATTTACTCTAATAAAAAAAGACTATGCTCTTGAGCTATTAGCACTGAAGCAGCCAGAACAATGATAGAGGAAAGGGGAGGGACTTACGCTCTGTTGTGGGTTTGGCTTGGATAGAGTTTATCTTCTGCCTGCTAACTGGTGCAGCACTGTGTTTTGGATTCAGACGGAGAATATTGTTGCTAACTGATGTTGCTAACAGTGATGTTTTAGCTGTTGCTCAGAAGTGTTTATTCTAAATCCAAGACTTTTCAGTTTCGCAGGCTCTGCCAGTGAGCAGGTGCACAAGAAGCTGGGGGGGAAGCAGGGCCAGGACAGCTGACCTGAGCTGACCAAAGCGAGATCCCACAGCATGGAGGGCCATGTCCAGGGCAGAACCTGGGGGAGCTGGTCAGGAGCTGCTTGGGGACAGGCTGGCCATTGGTCAGTGCATGGTGAGCAGTTGTATTGTTCAGCACTTGTTTTTACCAGGCCTTATTCCCTTCTCCTACTATTAGCATTGCAACACAACCATTATGTAAGTAAACATTTGAGAAAGATTATTCAAGGAAAATATTATGTCTACAGAGACATATTATTACGTGTACAAATATATAAATAAATCTATACATATAGTTTTATATGCAGTTATATAAAATATATGAATATATATGTTTGTAGAGAGGGATCCTAATAAATTTCTACCGTGTGTCTGGAAAAAGATATTTATTCTTATGGATAGCTCCAAAATATTATTACTCTTATCTACCATTAAACAAAAAGCAAACCGATGAACAGAACTGTCAATAGTTTTAATTAATCTGTGGAAAACATACATTAGGCTGTATCTTCTGTGCGGAGGAGACTGTGATTAACGGTGATTTAATTTTCTTTTTAATTAAAAAAAATCCAACACCGTGTGCATTGAAAGTTATAAATTGGATGTAAAATATTGGGTTAGCCTATGCTCCATTCCATTTTTTCAAAATATCTTGGAAGCTACTGAAGGAAGCTCCAGCATGATCAATGTCCTGGCAGTCTTTTAAAAATTTATTTTAGATCTGCTATTGAATGCCGAAAGCTAGCAAGAACCCTCCCTAGAAGCTTGGTAATGAATTAGTGAAAAGCAGCAGAGTAGTGCTGCTGCCTTGGCTCAGGATTAAGGTGGAAGGCAGGATATCTATTCCAAACCTGGCTGGGGCCTACAGGTGTGCAGTGATCCAGAGGGTGCAGCTGCTGAGGCATAGCTCCCGAGAGTCATTATTTGTGAGTGGGAATGCTGAGATCCTTTTGCAAGGATGTCACTTGATATAAAGACCACAGATGCCTTGAATAAAGAAAAACTCTTCCACTCCATGTCTAAGTCCATGTGAATGAGGAACTGTGGCCCACATGTTCTACAGAACATCTGACTGCCCATCATCTCTCAAAGAGCCTGTGAATCATAAAAAGGGGCTGCCTGTACCATACCTCTTCCTCCTTTGTACCATTCAGAGGGATGAGTATCTGAATCTCAGGCCTGGAAGTTGTCCAAATTCAAGTATCCAAGTGAAGGTACACTTGTGGGAAGGCAAAAAGTTAAATCCATCTGTTACAGAGAGAAAAAAATAAAAATGGAAAGAAAATGTAGTCTGTCTGAGGCATAGAGGTACACCATTTTGGTGTATAATGCTCTCTTCAGGGCTCTTGTCCTACCAGATCTTTGGGTCAGAGAAAAGAGAATTCCTTTTCAAATCCTCCAGTAATGCTGCAATAAAGCATAAATATTCATTGCCATCTCTCTCAGCAGTTAGAAGGGAATCCATCTTAGTCAGAGTTCCTCCTGAAACACCAAGCTCCTTGTCGGACAGACAGTCTATTCCCTCCATACAAACTGCAGGGAGAAACACTGAATCCTGGAATTGGAAATCACTGTACCACTGATCATAGTGACAAACTTATTTCTCAGTTCACTTATTTTTGTGCCTGGATGAGCTTAACTGGGCCAGACGATTTTTGCGTAACAAGTATTTGAAGCTTCTCAATCCAGGTCAAGGTAGGCAAAAATAAAAAATAATGATGAAAAAAGACAAGGAGCTGTGTTGACATTCCTCATTATATTAATGAGCAGATTGGTCCCTTTTGCTCTGAGATAATAATTTCCCTGGGTGAGTGATGGAGAAGAAGAGCAGTCTGACATCTAGGAAAATAGGGAAAGCTATTCTGTGCTTTACAGATGCCTTATCTGACCCTTGAACTGGGTGTCCTTACCAGCTCATCAGCTGCCCAGTGTTTGGGACATTTTCCTATAATCATAAAAATGGAACCCATGGGGATTTCTTGTCCAGTGTAAGAATCCATCTACCTTTGTAGGCAGGTGTTTGTGAAATGAATCATTCAGCATTAATTATACACTCAGATACCAGACTACCAAAGAAATGCAAAATTTTCCTCTTGGACATGTGTTCAAATAATACAACAATTGTACTGTAGCAAGGCATAACCAGTACAAGCACAATATTGAATAACTTACTGTTCATTTGGTGCCTGAATAAGGGAAGAATTCTATTGGAAGAGCTATGATTTCTTTTTGTTTCACATTGTAGACTGTTTATACCTGAAAGGATCAAATTAAAGCTACAAATTCTGCTGAGGTGCCTTTCAGAACAGAATTTTAACCACTGATTTTTCAAATTGATATAACTGCATTATTTTGCACTGTAAGTTGCATTCAATTGTTAATAATAATAGCAGCAAAATAAAAAGAGCAAAAAATATAATATAAATGTTAACATAAAAGCTATGAAAATAATTCAAAGAGTCTGTGGAGAATCTAGATGAACCTGAAATAACTATGTGACAGCCAGAGATTTATTTTCCATCCTTTTCTTCTATATTCAGAGGGGAGGACAAGTGCTCTCTTTGATCTTGGCAAACACATTCTCATCCTCAGAATCAAGTTTCAGATGGGATGAATAGTTATAACAAAATCAATTATACAAGTCCTGACTTTTTGTATACATATGTTAAATTTCACATAAAAAATAGCACAAATAAATATCTAAAATATATGAATGCTTGTTATTAAGGAGAATTTAATATATGCATATGTGCCCTGCTCATCTTAATCTTCCTTCTGATTTTTTGTGAGGATAAATGTTGGATCAGATTTGAAAGAGAAATACAGTGATCACCTTCTAAGTCAGTATTGATTTGGAAAAGCTTCAAAGTATTCATTTTATCACTTCATTGCAAGACTTCTGATATGTCATTAATACTTTAAAGATACAGGGGAAAAGTCAAAGTCACTCTTACTCAAAAAAAGATTTCATGAAAAGCTTATATATATATACATAACATCTTTAGCTGTTCCTGATAAATTGGAGATGTTTTCCATAAAGCATCACTTTATCTTGAGCTTGCTCCATGACCTCTGAGCATTAGCTAAGAAGTCAGCATGGATGGTATTTTAAATTTTCATGCAGTTATTTCTCACTTTAATTAAATAGTATTGAACTGTGAGATCTCAGTCCTTATTTCAGGTCCCTGTTATCTCCAATTCAGGTGGTCCAGTATTTCATTTAAAAATATTTTCCTTTTTTTTTTTTTTCTTTTTCCTATATATTTTCTTGCAGTTTTGAGAAGCATGTGGAAAGGAACGGGCTGACAGGGAGCAGCAAGGGATGGGGATGTGCTGCCTTTGTCTGCAGGGCAGGACACCAAGCAAGACCAGTCCCAGTGCACCTCAGTGGGGTGAGTGGCACAGGCTGAGCATGGCAGCTGTGCTCAGCCCAGAGTCCAGGTATCCACAGAAGTCCATGGCAATGAAGCAAGTCCAAGATTTGTCTGGGAAGTCAGCTCTGAGGACCAGGGTCAAGCTCAGCAAATCCAAGGCATATTTGAAGCATAACTTAGACAAGGACCAGGACAGGTTCTAAACTTAAATGCAGTTTCCTTGGAAAGGGCCAACAGACAAACAGACTCTTTTTCAAACAAGCCAGCAAGTGTCGTGACTGCTCCATATCAGAGCTGACCTCCAAAATCACTGACGAAACCTCTGGAGAGGCAGTGTCTGCACTCAGGTCCCTGGCACGGACCTCATTACACAGGTCACGGCTTTAACGCGACAGCGTGTCACGATCTGTTTTGTCCACCACAGCCACACGCCGCATCAAAAGCACTGTCAAGTAGCTGTGCATACCACGTGAGCACAGAACAGCCCTGCAGCTGGGCAGGCTGAAAAGCTGATTTTTAATTCTTTTTCTTGTCTCCCGGCTGTAACTGTTTTTCTCACTCCAGCTGTGTTCGTGTGGTGAGTCATCCTCAGTGCTAAAGGTGTAAGAAGCACTCACAGAAACATAAGGAACAGACATTGCACAGCTGAATTGTCAAAACTTCTGTGAGCGTCTTGGATTGTCATGAAGCGAGAATCACAAGTCTCATATTTAATGCATGAGGGGAAATAATTTAAAATTCCTTCTATGCAAAAGCCTTAGAATAAAAATGTCACATACTGAAGAATCGTGCTCTACAGTAAGGACCTATATAGAAAAGTTCCTCTGTCCAGACAACAGATGAAGTTGGTAGGACTGTGAGGTAGGACTAAGAGAAAAACAAAGCTCCTCTCTATGTTGGCAAAGAGCCTTGGAGAGCTGAAATCTGTATCTGCTGCACTTGGCAGTGGGCAGCAGTATACTGACTGCATACACTTCAGACTCACTGAAAGTGAACAGAACTAGACTGAGTCATTTTGATACTTCTGAGATAAGAAGAGATAATAAAATTAATTTTTTCGAAAAGAGCAAACAAAAGCCACCACATCATTCTTGACAGTTATTATTTGATATGTGTGACTACCTTTTCTTGTTCTGTGGCATCTGAAAAGTTAAAAGGCAGTATTTGCTAGAATAGTTATGTGCTGCTGATATGACACAAATGGGGATTACACCAAAACGTGCCCAAAATGCCTAGCATGGTCTGATTGCTGGGATATTTATGGGCAAACTTCTGTTTCACCACTGTAGAAGGCCCATATGTAATGTTAAGTTTAACAGAAAAAAAAAAACAAAAAAAAAAACCCCCAAAAAACCCCACACTCCTTTTTCTAAGTTGTAAAAGATCCAGGCAATTAAACAATACTGCTTCCTTCTCCTCAAAAGAAGCCCTTCTCAATCCTGTCTTGAAAATCAAGGAGTGCAAATTTCTGTAAGAGGAATCCACTTCTATTACTGGAACATCCGTGTTTACAGCACTGAATTTTAAGCAGTAGTGACAGCCTCTAAGAGGTAGAAGGGTTGAAAATCTGAAGGGCTATGATGTTTCTTGCTTTATCAGTAGCCGCAAAAGTTGCTAAAAAGTAGATTGAAACCTGTGATGCAAAATTTGTCATGAGTGATAGCCCTATAGGAAAGGTTTGGTCATGCATTTTGATTTCGTTGAAAACTTTTATCCTTCTCTGATTACTTTCTTGCATCATGAAAATCTGATAAACTTTTCAAAAATAACCTCTTTTCATGCACTCTGACACTGCTAACATTTGAGCATCTTAAAGATTTTAAATAGTTTTAATTTTATTATGATAGCATATTTTTGTGTTTGAGTTTTTGGGACAGTGAGAGATGTGTAATTGTGAATTGCTGTATTTTTGGTTATAGAACAGGAGGACATGTTTAATTGGTGATATATTCCAGTCTACTTTTTTCCTACATACATCTAGTTTGTGAATTCTTCTAATACTGGGAAAATATGAAGGTGATTCAGCATTCCTGTAGCCTGCTGGTAGGGGTACTAAGTGCAGTCCTTCATTTTGGGACCAGGGAGTAAGACAAAGAGAAGGGATTTTTCTTGGGCAAACCTGGATTATTTGTGCTTTCAGTTTCTTGAGTGTGAGGTCAAGTATAACATCAATATAAGCACAACTGCTTGGATGTATTCTAGGAGCTGGTCTGGTCTGAGGACACACACAGGGCAGAAATTAACATTCCTTTTGTGGGGATAGAGGAGCTGTTGGTTTTCAGGTGAGTAACAGCTGCTGAGCATTTCTTTCAAACTAGCACTGAAACACCATCCTCAGCAGCAGCAGTGTGCTCCAGTTTCGGGAGGCAAAGCCACAGCATTCTAACACTGCAAATTGGACTCTAGGGCAAGGAGCTATAAGCCATGCCTTCTTTCTGTGCCATTAAACTGCATAAATCTTTATTTAATCTGAGTGCTTGCTCTCCTTTGAAGTTTTTGTGAGCTACCCAGGTTATTTTACTCCTCTGATTTGGTATTGATTTCCTCCATTCTGTTCTCTGTACTAGCCGGTTAATTATTAACTTTGTGTGAGAAATATGAACAATTATAAATACAATAAAAATAATGAGAATTCTGTCCTGCAACTACTGTGAAAAATAAACAGATGATAGTTTTAATAGTCTTCAGAAAACAAGGCACCTTGAAATTCAGAGCAAAGAAACAGTGGTGTAAAAAGGGAGAATCCTTCCAAAAAATTATTGAAAGCATAGTAATAAGAAAAAAAAAATCACTTTTCTATGCTAAAAAGCAAATTTTAAAATTAAAGTTATATAGCGGTTTATAGAAAGCCCCAGCCTATTTTACTGGGTTATACAGACTGTAGATCAAATAAAACACCAGATTTTCATGCTTCTGCATTAAGGTATGAGACAGTGTGTCCTAATTCCCTGGTTTGAAAGACCCCTCAGGCATGTCAGGTAACTTCTGCCTCTATACCTTTTCCATTCCTGCTCTGCACTCAAGCTGCATAGCTGGAAATCTGTAACTACAGACTGCAGACTGCAGCTACAAAGCCATGTTACTGTGAAGACCTAGATTTCCATACTGAGAAACCAAAATATCAGCAAGCCCCTTTGTAGCTATAGCTCTAGTGCTATTTCAGTGATGGAAAAAGATAAATCTAATTGTTGGTACTAGCTGTGATTTTGCTGATAGCCAAGCAAAGGAAATCTCAATGGTTGAAGCTATTGCCCATTATCAGCTGAAATTACGGGTCTGACTCAGTTCTTGCTCCTGATTCCTTCTATTTGTGGGGAAAATAGGCTGGTTTGTGCAGCGGTCAGAGAGACTAAACACATCCTATTTCATAAATGAGACAGTGAAAAGCATGTCAAAAAGGCCAGAAAGGTAGCACAGCTGTGAAGAGATAAGTTGCTAAGCTGCTATAAGTCACACTCAGTCACATAACCATAGCCTAAGAGCAAACGGTTGGTGTGTCACCTTTTCACAACACTGCCACTGCTGGCTTTAAGAGCAGTACGAAATGTAATGTATTCTTGTTGCTCATTCTGCTCAGCACATTGTCATGGGATATTTCAAGCTATTTTTGACTTCCTTCTAGCCATCACATTTTCAAGACAATAGGAAGACAATGTGCAGTGTCTCATTGCCATTGTTATAATGAATTCATATTGTGCCATCCTCTGTTCTCATTAATAACCTGAGAGAAACAGGATAATGGGAAAATACACCAGTCAGTAAAGCCTTCAGTGACAACTTAGCATTGTGATAAAACATGCTGCAGTACAAGAAGAAACTTGTATATACTTATTGTGAGGAACTGGAAGATGGAAAGAAAAGAATGGAGAACAAATTAACCCTTTCTGATAACTGAAGCTCATAATCCTCTGGAAGCTTCTCTGCCTCTGTTAGTCATAAGATGTGACAGTAGAGGACACAATCTCTATTGCTCCAGGGGATATTTTTCCCCTTTGTAGCAAAACAACCCATTAGGTAAACAGAGCTTTGTTGCCCATAGCAACAGAAAATTGCATTCCAGCAGGATAACAATGTATTTTAGCTTCGCTTATTTCTTTCAAAATTAAAAGTAAAGATTAGCATGAAAACAGAAGTACAATTAAAATTAGGCCTTGCCTATTAAAGACTGGAGAATTAAAAGAAGGAACAACAAGATTCATCAACTAAATGAAAAACATAAAATTGGGCTATATTTACCTGCTGCTTACTTACTAGTAAGTCTGGCAGCAGTTATTCCCACACTGCTTCCCACAGCTTGCTACAAAGGAAGCTGATATTGTTCATAATGTAGAGTTACAGCATGTCCTGAGTTGTAAGGGACCCACAGGATCATTACATTCAGCTTCTGGCCCTGTGCAGGATAGCCCCAAGATTCACACCCTGTGCCTGAGAGCAGTGTTCAAACACATCTTGAACTTTGTCAGGCTGGTGCTGTTGACCACTTCCCTGAGAAGCCTGTTCTGGAGCCCAGCCTCTCTCTGGGGGAAGAATCTTTTCCTAAAATCCAACCTAAACCTCCGCTGACATAACTTCAGGTCATTCCCTCAGATCCTGTCGCTGGTCACCAGAGAGAAGAGGTCAGTGCTTCCACCTCTGCTTCACCTCTCAAGGAAGCTGCAGACTGCAATGAGTTCTCCTTTCAGTCTCCTCTTCAGCAGGCTGAACAAACCAAGTCACCTCAGCCACTCTGCCTGTGGCTTTGCCTTTACACCCTTCATCATCCTCATGGCCTTCCTTGCACAGGCTCTAACAGCTTAATGTCTTATATTTTGGTGCCCAAAACTGCCCCCAGGACTTGAACTGAAGCCTTCTCAGTGCAGGGCACAGGGGGACAATCCTGTCCCTTGTCTGGGTGGCAATGCTGTGCTTGATGGCACCAGGGCTGGCCCTCCTGGCTGCCAGGGCACTGCTGACTCAAGTCCAACTTGCCATCAGCCAGGACCCCCAGGGCCCTTTCCACGGCACTGCTTTCCTTGACTTTCTTGGGCTGCAAGGATATAAATGCCCTGGGGTTCCTTTTTTTGGCATCTCTCCATAGAGGCACCAGCTTGAGTTATTTCTGTGTTACAGCACTGTTAATAAACTTTATTGAGCAAATCATCTAAGGCTCTGTTCTGGGAACCCTGGGGCTTAACCAGCAGGGAAACTGGTCTGACTGTGGACTGGGGTGTGTGGGGAGCCAAGCAGGGACCAGTGGGATCACTGGAGCCACCAGTGTGAAGTGACTTCAGTCCCAAGAGTGGCAGTCTCTATCCTTGGGACTGTGAGTGTCAGGGAATCTCATGAATAGTCAGACTGGGAAATTTCCTTAACAAAACTTTTTGCAATAGAAAAGTTTAGTACTAGGAACCCATCTTCCAAGTTGGTTGGTAGCACACATCTTGCTTTTAGGAAGGGTGGATATAGGATTTGGGTTGTCTGCAGATTTAACAAGGTACAAGAATAAAAAGGGATGAGGCTGTAAGTTTTCTAACTGTGCTTTTACTCCCTTTAGAAAAGGCTTTGGAAAACTTTCCTTTTGTCCTTATATCTTAATGCCCCTTTTTTCCTAACAGTATTTGGCTTTTAATTTTTTTTTCAAGAAAAACAAAAGATAGCATTGGTTAAAATATTTCTACAAAGAAAAACACTACATAGAAGCAGAATAATGGTAGGTTTTATCTAAAGCAGTGAATTGGGGATACTTTGTAATCATCTAGTTTTCTTAAGTTTTCATTACAACTGAGTTAGGAGCATGGGGAATAAGTTCTGTAATTTTTAAAAAAAGTTACAGACCTGGCTACATGGATGGTAGGTAGTGACACAAATTGAGATGTATTAATGTTGCTATGGGAAGAGAGTCTCCAATAATTCATAAGCCATGAGGGAATTACAGTCCATTTCTCATACTTAGTTTAGCAGTAAGAACAGTCATGAGAACCTTTTGTTCTGTTTCTAAAAATAAATGAAAATAAATTTCAGCAAAATACTTACAGAATACCTCTTCATTTGTTTTGTTTGTGAGAAACACAGAGACCCCACTTATAAGTGGTCCAAGGACCACCATCTGCCATTTTAAAATGTAAGATCACAGAATCAAGTTATTTTAGACTGTAACTTTTCAATATGCTTTTGAAAATGAAGATTTTGATCAAAAATGTGGGATTCAAAGTAATTTTTCAGAAGCAAACATAGGTAAACATTTAAATGTTTCTGGATTTCAAACAGTTAATTGTATTAATTATTTTAAGGATAAATCCATGATTTTTCAGTACTTAATGATACTCAAATGCCTGATTTAATTTCCCTTCATTGCATATTATAACGTAAATTCAAGAATCACATTTCTAAAATAAATGCTATTTCCTATTAATTCAAAATATGCTTTCTATGAATATTCTGATGTAATAGTTAAAAATTGATATTTCATTGCAGTATTTGGTAATGTGGAACCATGTCAATGCAATTGGTGCAGAAGAAATGGAGAGTGAAATTACCTGGGAACTGATGACGCTCTTTTTGACTAAGAAGTGCAAAGATCACCCTTAGTGGAAAAATAAAACCCCCCGAACCCACTGTTGCCTCTAAACTGACTCCAGGGTGACTTTGGTCATGACTCCACCTGCACTGTTTTGGTGATTTGACCCTGGCTTGATGTCAAGCGCCCAACAAAGCCATTCTGTCACTGGCTTCCTCAGCAGGACAAAAAATATGACAAAAGGCTTGTGGATTGAGGTAAGGGCAGGGAGAGATCACTCAGCAGTTATGGTCACAGGCAAAACACTTGACGAGACTGATTGAATTTATTGAATTTATTATTTATCTAATTGAATCTAATTGAATTTATTATTTATCAAATTAGAACAGGAGAGTAAGAAATAAAAAAAATAAATCTTAGAAACACCTTACACCCTACCTGACCCTTCTCCCCATGCATAACTTCACTCCTACTTTGTCCTCCCCAGCAGTGCAGGGGGAATGGGGGCTGGGGTCATTTCATCACGGGTTGTTCCTGCCTCTCCTTCCTCTGCAGGAAAGGTCTGCCCACACTCTTCCCCTTTCCTGCTTGGGGTCCCTCCCACAGGGGACAGTCCTCCACAAACCTCTCCAACATTGCTCCTTCCCATGGGCTGCAGTTCTTCACAGACTGCTCCAGGTTGAGTCCTTTGTGGGATCACAACTCCTGCCAGCAAACCTGCTCCAGTGTGTGCTTCTCTCTGTGCAGGTTCACAGGTCCAGCTGGAAGCCTGAGCCAGCTTGGCTTTTCCACAGGGTCACTGCATCCTTTGCTGCAACACGAGGTCCTCCACAGCCTGCTCCACACCAGCACCACATTAGGCGTGGACTGTCCCTTTGGTCAGTTTGGCTCAGCTGTCCTGGCTATGTCCCCTCCCAGGATCTTGCCTACACCAGGGGCACTGGTGAGGGGGAATGGTGCTGATGCTATGTTCACCCTGCGGAGCAGCAGCTCAGCACTGCTGTGCTAATGCTCTTCTGGCTACCAGTGCAAGGGACAGCAGTAGGAGAGATGCTCTGGGGAAAATTAACTCCATCCCAGCCTGACCCAATACTATCAAATACTATGATCCAGCTACCAGAAGCATCTGAAAAGCTTTTATATCACAAATGTTAAAGAAAGCTGTTCTGAAATATAAAGGATCTGCAATCCTATGTTTCTGATACCTTCCTGGGTTTTTAATGCCATCTAATTAATGCAGTCTTCTTCATACATTTTCTTTACTCTCCAAACTTGTTCCTGACTTATCACCATTTCTTCCTCTCAGTACTCCATTTATAGATCTTGCCAAACCACAGAAATACCTTTTTTCATATATTCAAAAGTTTATATTTCTCAGACACCAACTGTTTGATTGTACATAGGATCTGATTTCTTCAAATCTGCTTGTGAGTTCTTTCATATTAAGCATCACCTACAGAATATTTTTGTAGTCAAGCACTCCTCATATAAAATGCAGGCTAATTGCTCTTCTCTATACATAACAGACTTACCTGAGGGAAGTGAGGAAACAGCTCTTTTGAATTAGCGGCCATTATCTCAGTCACAGGCAGTTTACCTGCCAAGAGTTAGAATCAGGACTGGCACACAGAAATTTCTGATTGCTGGCCTTGCATCTACTTCTGATCCAGTTAAATAAAGTTTAGCTAAATAGAAACTGATAGACTGATTTTGTCCCAAAATTCTCCATGTCCACAATATTCCATCTATTCAGTGATACTTTTATTTCCAAGTTATGCAGTATGCAGTGCAATCCAGCTATAACCTTTCTTGACTTTCTTGAGTATTTCACTTGGTTGTGACTTACTTGTGAAAGGCTATATTCAAGTATGATTAGAATTCAGAACATATCTCTAAATTATTTTCTACATCATTTCGTTCATAGGCAAGAACTTTTCTACTTCTCCATTCAAGTAGTAGTGCCAGATCAAAATCGATACAGATAAACATTCATGATTTCTCTGAACTTGACAGACATAGGAACTGGTTTGGAGCCACTATGAACCAATCATAACAAAGTTTGTAACCAGGGACCAGGAAATAACTGCAGTGATTTCAGTGTGATTCTTTAAAACCAGTAATCTTTCCTCTCCACTAAAGACAAATAGTATGGGTCAGCAAAAAACCAANAACAAAAAAAAACCCACAAAAAAACCACCATGCAATAAGGAATTATTGGTGGTTTTGCACTCTGGAAAGTGGAAAAAACCATAAAGGTTGAAGTGTGTGGAACCAGCAGAAAGAGGTTGTGCAAAAGAACCGGGGTCTGTTCCCAAATCATTAAATAGTGACAACTATATAATGACCACTAATATTTAGCTTACAGTCTTTCTGAGATGGATTTTTCTCTCTTGATTCTCTGTAATAATAATAATAATTTTTGCCACAGTCATCAATGATATTTTTATTTAAGGATTTGATATCTTGTGTGATTAATAAAGACACAGCACAGCTAAGACTCGAGAATGATCAGGCTTGCAAAACAAAGATGAGCTTCAGAGCTGGAAGTGATGGATTGTAGTGTCTGGGAAATGCAAAGGACCCATCATTTCATATATAGAGGAAGACACATCTGAAATCTGGTAGAAATCAGGTGAGGCGTGAGTGTACACATTAACCTTGGTGATGGGCTAGAAAACTGTATTTCAAACACAATTTTGTGTCACCTGGATGACTGAGAGCAAACGCAAGCTTTGCTGTGTGTATTTAGATGCATTTTTAACCAACTTTGAAGTTTCATATTTTACAGGGCTGCAAGGCACCCCTAGGTTAACTGAATTTTTTGGTATAAAGTACAGATGGTCTTGAATTTTAAAATTAAAACCAGCACTGGAAAAATGGAGATTGGTTAGCCTTTATCACCATATAATTATAGGACTGACAATGAAATGATCATACAGTGACTAAATATAATATTGTGATGATTTATAATTTTAACTATTGTGTCCAATATGCTCTTTCAACCCAGTCACTTGAAATCAAATCTCAGGAAGCAGGTGGTTCTTCTTTCAATAATTTCAGCTAACCTTGAAGCACTCCCAAGGGTATTGCTGTGACTATTTCCTTTTACATTGGCAAAGTTATGGTTGAAACTTCCAAACACAGGTGAGGTATTAGGATCATTTTATGCTGTTTAGTCTAATTCCATGGTCAGAGGTTTATGGCAGATTTTCCATCCTGCAGCAATACAAGCAGTAAGTGACATGCTCAGAAAAACCCATTGTAAGCACATACTATATAATTTTGTAAATTATCTACCTTTCTTCTAATAGTAGGAGGTCAGTTCCATGTTTCTAAGTTCTAAATAATTCATATTAATTTCACTGTCTGCTTATTTAAATTTAAAGAAGAAGCCCTTATTTAATCCTTCAGGTATGGCAACTGCACAAAGCTATTCAGTATTTCTTGATTAGGTAAGATGTGAAAAAGCAGTGCCAAACACATGAGAGGCAAAAAATGAACCACAGAGAAAACATTACGTACTACTGTCCATTTAAAATAGCTGTGTTTCCAGGTTCTCATGTGAACTGTTAATTAATTTTTATTTCTTTCACTAGAGCTAGATGTGAGATTTTTCTCTCTCCTTAATGACATTTTTTATCTGTCTTTTGTATATTTACACATGAATGTGACTAAGAAACATGCTTTTATGTCTTCAACATATTTAATAAATGGTCTTGCTTAGCCTGAAGAAAATGAGGACCAGAGGGACCTTGTTGCTTTGTACAACTACCTGAAAGGAAGTTGTAGCCAGGTGGGGGTCAGCCTTTCTCCCAAGCAATAGCATAAGGGGAAATGGCCTCAGATTGCATCAGGCTGGAGTTTAGAAAAAAAATTTCTTCACCAAATAGCTTCTCAAGTATTGGTTGAGGCTGCCCAAGGTTAATATCTGTGGAAGTATTTAAAATATGTGTTGTAGATGTGGCACTTGGGGACATGGTTTAGTGGTGGACTTGGCAGTGCTGGGTTAATGGCTGGACTCAGGAATCTTAGAGGTTTGTTCCAACCTAAACAATTCTATGACTCAGTGACTGGCAGAAAGGCAAGGCATATAAAATCAGTTTGATGTGACATTCCTATTGTATGTAACTACCTGACCAGTGGATGCCAAACTCAGGTGGAAGTGTTGGATCTTGCAACCAGACAAATCTTTGGCTGCCCTAACCCAAAAGTAAACATTAAGTTTATAATTCATAGAGGTAGGCTCAGGACACTTATGCTTGTCACTTCTGGCTGGAACTGCTGTTAATGCTCATTTATAACTCTCTCTGGTGCACCTATCATGTACTGTCCTGTTGTCAGTCCCTGTCTGGCTACACAGGCAGCCTAGAGGGGTCTGAGCTCTGCAATATCTGGTGTCTGAGAAGAGAGGGAGCCTGATGTACTGAGCAGAGGATAGCTCTGAAACATCATTGTATGCAGGGCTGAGCAAAACTTGTATTTGCACAGGCTGCTCTTCTGTTGCCTTATAAATTCAAGGCATTTGAGAGTGATAGTATTAAAAAGTTATCTTGAAAAGAAAGGGTTAAGTATGGGAAAGTAAGTTGAAAATCCAAGATGTGCTACATAGATATAGCAAAATGCAGGATCAGAATTATGACTGAGTTATGAATTTAGAATTACTGGAGGTGGTAGTCAGGACTTTTTTTCAGTTATTTCAATGGAGCAAGGCACTGTCCTCCACTGCTAATAAGCTGTTCATATAGTAGTAGGAAACAATATCTGGGATGTGAATATCAGTTAAATAAAGAAATATAATCTACAGAAAATTTTCCAAGTTCCCCCATCTCATTAGTACTAGTCCTAAGCAAGTTCCTTTAAAACAGGTTAACTCGCTTAATAGATTATCCCTCTCCTACATTCTACCTGGCTGTTTATTTCCTATCCAGTGTACCTCTGATAGCTACAGCGTCCAGGTTACACCTTGTGTGCTTTTTTTTTGTTAAAAAAGCTGTACTGCAAACAACCAAGTCCATGAGGTTTATGTCCAGCAGTTAAAATGCCCTGGTTGTAAATGTTATTCATCTGATCCAAAACTGTCAGTGGAAAACGTATGGCCTATTTTAACATTCTCAGGCTTTATAACTACAATAACAAACACTTTGATTCACAAAAAAATATATTACACATTCACACATCCCAATATTTCATTTCCTGTGGCTAAGTATTTCCCAATTTACATATTAATGTAGCTTAGCCAAAAAAGTTTACAAGACCACCTGGGAAAAATTCCACTAGATGGATGATCACTGTGACATTGCAAACAGTTCAGCTGAGTATTTTTCCTCACTGTTCTAAATTTTAAAATGACAATGTTAATGTCAAATACAGGACAGAGATGTGAATGCAGTCCAGACTCCAGGATCACCTTAGTGAGCTCCCAGAAGAATGCAGTTATGCTTTAACTTTTTTTGAGTTTTGGGCCAAATGTATATTGCAAAGTGGTCCTGTTTGCCCCCTGGGCTATTTTCACACCCAATTATCTGAAAACAATGACGTTAGGGAAATTTTAAAATGAATCAATTTTTCACTTTAAGATTTTCAATTTATTCTGTTTAACTTGAACTCAAGCCACTCTTTCATGAAATGTCTGTTTTTTCACTCTTGATGTTTGGAAATAAAGATACTGAAAATCTTTCATTTTGTAAGGAGTTTATAAACCTGTCCAGCTGATTTTTAAAACACAGTATTATTTTCAGGGAGAGTAGCAAAGGCAGGATATGCAGATACTTTTTCTATTTACAGATTGTTTAATAATTTCTTCAGCATTTCCAAACACTAATATGGCTTGAGAGTTGTGAAAAAAAAAAAAATCTCTTTTTAAGAGCAAAACACCAAGCCACAGTGCATGATGTTGACAGGAACTTCTTTCCCAAGAAACTAAGGCAAGCCCTTTCACACAGGCCTGGTACCACCTGACAGAAGCAACCAGTTCACTGCAATATGCTAAACTGACACCTAGTCATCCAAGCCTGTCCTTTTCCTGTTTTTGTTAAAGATGTCACAAACATCTATATACCGTATTTCTGGCAAAAATGAAAGACTTCAAAAAACAGCCAGGTCACTCAGCCTCACTCAGAAACACGGCACTGTCTCCTGGGGAGTATTCTCCAGCAATGCTTAATTCAGAAGGATGGGTTTGCTGCTTTTGCTCTCAGTCTTTACCTTTTCCACACTTCAAAAGACAGGTGTGTCCCATGGGTCAGACTTATCTAGCCCTAATTTGCTGCTGCATTTCTGTCCATGGAATCAAACCAGTGAATGACTTTTCTTTGGTCTGGTAAGCTGCACTTTTCTAGGAATGTCAGAGTTGAAATATTCCCTCCAGGAAGATGCCCAGCAGCATTATTTACACACACACACAGCTCCAGTTATCCCCAGCACATTTTGCTCCTCAATAACGCTGCCCTCGTGTCACATTTTTGTGATTCATTAAATCCCTAGGTAAGTGCTACACTGAGAGTGACTCAGCACTTAGGGACATTCTTTCCTTTTTTGCATGTCTACAAGATGAGTGTCTGTGGAATAACAGCAAAGACAAAGATACATTATTTGTGTCGCTAGGGTGATGGGAGCTGGATCTCCAATTTATAGTAAACTGTTTCTGCAAACATTGGCATCTATTTTTTATACTTTATTGTGACAAAACTGCTCTACGTTGAAACTATCAGTGTGCGTGTCTGTGTCTGTGAGAGTCTGTGTGAGGTGTAAATGCTTTGGCCAGACTACAGGGGTTATTTTGAGGGGTTTCTGTTTCCATCATGGAAACCACAGATGCTGCAAGTGCCAAAGTCAGGTCCCTGACATCACCTTAATGACTATATGATCTTCTGTCCATGAGACTAGAAAAAAATCCGACAAGGAGAGCAAGAAAAATGGGCTTCTAATCTGTTAGTCTGCTACCAGTTTTCCATGTGGCTTTGGGGATTTCTGTCTTATTTCATAATTTGTTTCATTAACTCTTCAGGACTACACTTTCCCTTTCTATACAGTGGATAGTCTAAATGGGCTTTTGCCCTCAGCTTCAGCCTTTAAGTTCTGCCATAGAACAAAGACCTGTAATAAATATATTTACTGGCCTCTCCATTAATATGCATTTTGTGAAATCTGTTGGATGGAATCATTTCATGATTACCTCAGAGTGAAAGCCCAGGGCTTTTAGGGATGGAAACCAGCTGACACACAAGTGTGTTCTTCTGAATTTATTTTAAAAATAAAGGCACTTTGACTGCCTTCACACATTTCCCTATACTATTCTCACTAATTAATTCTTTCAATGCAGATAACAGCTACAATTAAAAGTTGTTTTAGTATCTAAAATCAAAACACCAATATAGAATTGAAATGAGAACTCCCAAAAGAAATGAAACTCAGACTCAGATATAAAATCATCTTATTTGTTTGGTTTTGTGGAATTTTGTGGAGGAGGGAAAAGCAGGGGTTTTGTTCCTGAAGTAACAAAAAAATACATGAAATTAGAGTAAGAGTCACACTAACATTATGTGTAGTGAAGGCGCTGGTACATAATTCATCACTTCAGTAATGCATTCTGGCAGAGGATTATTTCACATGCATGACAGGATGTGTCAGACCCTTTGATTTAGGGTCTTCTCTAACAGACTCGATTTTCAAAGAAGTGCAAGAGGGTTCTGCTTCCTCCCCCATAAGCACTATTAAATTCAATAGCATTATTGTGTGGATGACTACATCCAAGGAATATCAGGTGCAGATCAAGCAGATCGTATCCAAAAGGTATAATTTAACTAAGTTTTTTGAACCCCAAAGGTACATTTGAGAAAATCTGGCAAACCTGCTCCTTAATATTCTTGGTGAGAAATCATAGTGTGGATCTTTATATATTTAAGCATCCTATCTCCTATTGTCATATTGGAAGATTAATTAACAGTTTTTTCTAAAAGAAATAAAACTCCCTGTAAGTCTAAAAAAAAAAAATTGGGTTCACAATGAATGTCATTTACTTTTACTGTCTCCTGAATTGCAGTATTCATATCAACTCTGAAGGATTTTCATTGTTTTCACTATATTTATGGCTTGAACTGTGGATGCAACTGTTCTACTCCCTATAGATCCATCACCTGACCAATAATCAAACTCCATGTGCCAAAGTTGTCTAAATACACACAAAAAAATAGTCATTTTAGTTGTTCTGATATTTTAATTTTCATAATTAATCCACATTAGGAAAATTGGAAAAGAGAAAATAGAGCAGTGTCCCCATTTGCAGTTTATCTAATTCTTGTTAAACTGTTAGTGATTAGGTTAGTTAAAAAAATGCTGTCATGAGAACACTCTCAGTCTCCTCTTTACTAAAGGCAGCTAAATTAGACAGCTTATTTCCTTAAGCTCCAGCCCAGCTGGTGGTGAACTCTTTTCTCTCCAGCAGTTACATGGAAGATGGAAGATGACGAAGTTCCTAATTGTGGAATTTGGCTGATACTGAACCACCACATTCATCTAAAACCCTGTTAAGAAATATCTAAAAGTTGTGGCTTAAATTAAAGGGTGAGAATAGTTTCCCTTCTTTTCCCTGATTCAGAAAATATACTTGTTTGCTTCAATTATAAAGTACTTCAAGGCTGCTCTTAAAGCATGCTGGTTTAAAGCCTGGCTTTAGTTTTATACTTTCAAGTCTGTGAAGCTGTATAAGGCAGCATGATTTAATAATCTTCTCTAATCTGGAAATGTCGGTATGAAAAATGACTTGAGTAAAGAGCAGTTATTCCTTGCATTTTGGTTGGATTTTCAGACCTGAGTTAAATTAGTCCTCAGAGGATCTGGAAACTCTTACTTTTATTTATAGGATATATGGCTCTCATGTTCTGTTTGGGAACTTTGGAAGTGATGGCCAAAATTTTTAGGATCACATAGTTTTAAACCTTTTGATCTTCAAATCTCAGTCTTTTTACATCTATCTTTAAGATTTTACAGATTTTCTGTTTCCTGTTTTGACTTTTCTTTGACATGTATCTGGAAATTTTTGCAAGCCAAGTGCACATTCTGTATCTATAACATTAGAAGCTAAAATTCTCCATCTTGCTCTAGTTTTTAATTCCCACTTCCACTTTCCTCTTTTCACATTTTGTAACCAATTACAATAATCATAATTACCATAGCCTATCTTGCATAGCATCAATTTACATTTTGTCTAAGAGCAACCATACAAAAGATGTAAATGCCCTGAAAGCAGATCAAAGCTCATTCTTCCATTGAAAAATTTTTAAAATTAATCAGGAAATATGACTTTCAATTTGTACCGTGGGGCTGAATCAAACTCAGAAGCGAGTTTTGGGTTGAGGCTGGCCATCTGTTCTTAAGTCATTGGAAAAAAAAAAAGCCAGATGACTTAAGGACAACATTTTCAGCCTGAATTGACTTCCTTGGGCTCTGGCATCTCCAAGACTGTAAGTTAAGACACCCAGACTTAAAGTGTATATTTTGCACCATTTCTCTCTTACTTATTTTATTGTCCCAAAATAGTGAATATGTTTTTTAGTAGTCAGTAGCTAAAATTATTAACCCCAGTGATATTCAGTTTAATAAACATAGACTGGAAAATAATCACAGGACTAATTTAATGATTTTTTGGGAGTTATTTTTAGCTATGAATTACACTCTGGGGAAGAAGAGGAATATTTGATGATGACAAGGAATTGTTGCAACCAGTTGATATTCCTCAGTTTCAGTGACTGCAGTTCAGACATGATGGATATGAAAGGGAAAAAAAATTTGCAAAGTCTAAAGAAATTTAAAGAAAAGTAGTGGTAAGAATTAAGAGACATAAATTATATAAAGTGAGGGACAGGTAAAATAATTTCAACTCCCTCACAAAAACTGGAGATTACTATCCAAGGAACTGTTTCTTATCTGAAAACAAATATATAAGGAAACTCTGGTCAGATGAACTCTGTCAGCTCATGAACATTGACACAGAAGTCTACTGAAGAGTTGAGTGCATATCCATCTTATTTTTCCTCCTGATTTTTGTTATCTAAAATTGTGCTTCCTTATGCTCACCCTTGTTAGATCCAATACCTTAATGTTAACTAACAACTACTTTTACAATAATGTTTTAGAAGATTTTTCATAACAACGAGCTTTCTGGTATCCTGATTCCTCTGGTGGCCACAAGTACATGTTATGGAAAGAGTGTAAGAGCAGAGACAGCACGCTTTGAACACCTTAATCTTCCATTTTCACTTAAATTGCTGCTTTACACTCTTTTCCAAAGCTTTTGACAAACCCTGTTGCAATTTCTTATTATCCTTACCATGTTCTTCATGTGTTCATAAAAAAATAGATCTGTTCATACTCAGACATTTGAAGTCCAGTTTCAAAACTTTTTCTTTGAAGCTGTCTTAGACTTCTCTGTGGAGCTTAGGAGTAACATATTTGGATTAATTTCTTCAAGGCATTGTCTTTTTGGGTTTCTTAAATTTCTTTACAATAAATACAGTCTGAGTTTATGCTGAACAAAATCCAAGCTGTGACTATTTATTAGACTACTCTTAATGGATAAGCTATTGAGTAACCTTTACTTGCCAAATAATTGTTTCATTAATTTTATTAGATTCTGAGGGTACAGGACTTGATCATGAACAAAAAAAAAAAAAAAAAAAAAAAAAAAAAAAAAAAAAAAAAAAAAAAAAAAAAAAAGAAAAGCTTACTAATACATACTTGGAAATGGAGAGGAAATAGTATGTTGGCTATTACAAATAATCTTTCCATGCTAGTTTTACATGACTCAAATTAATTAATTAATTAATTCTCCTCCTCACTGTGTTTACATTTTGATTCTGCTAGCAGGTAAGTTGTGCAATTATCCTACTTTATAGTGTGTTAGTGGGTATGTGAAATGTGTACTCTATATCTGCAAATAGTCACAGCCCATTTGGCAGCAAAATGGCAAAAGAAAGATATGCCTCGTTGTCTGTGTCCAATTGACACAGCTTGAAAATTGGAGCATTATTTATGAACAACTACTTGTAACAGTTCCAGTTTCAGGATGAGAATTATTGCCATGGCTGGAGTTCTGCAAGTGCTAATTTGGATACATATGGACAGATTAGTTGTTTTAAGTTCATTTGAGCAGTGTACTGTCAGTAAAAGAGGCTGTTCAGAGCTCAGCAGCCTTGGAGTGCATTTAGGTGAGCTGCAAATATAAGTGACCAAATGCCTTCTCTGTAAAGGTTTGTTTTGCTGAAGGGGCTCACCTCAGCAGTGGAGCTCTGCCAGAGAGGCTTCAACAGATGTTTCAAACAGCTGGGAATTCTACTGTCTTCTCTCTTCTTTCTCACCACCTCCCTTACAACTTGTGAGGAAAATACTAGTGTGGAGACTATAAAGGATGGCTAATGAGAGAGAGAGTGTCAGGGTGTGTCTCAGGGCCAGCACAGCCTCCACTCTTTGCCTCCCACCAAGTTCCAGGTGCTGCAGTGCCACAGCCACAGACGTGCATGGCCCTGTGCTGAGCCTGTATCCTGCCCCCCCCACCAGCTGATGTCCCAGTCTGCATCCCAGGGAGGAGCCTGGTGTCAGAGGCTGTGGCTGACCCCCACATGCCCTGTCCTACCCAGCCTGAGGCATCAGGCCCAGTCTGCGGAGCCCTGCTGACCTGGGAGCCCCTGAAATGCCTGGCCCCAGCCCAGGGAGCTGCCATCTCCCCAGCATCCCATCAGATTTGCTGGAAATCTTGACTTGATCTTTAACGCTTAAAGAGTAGTGATCTAATACTCAGATGGAATTAAAATGCAGTTTTTTATTCAAGAAAATAAGAGACAACTCAGTGAAAAGTACAAATATTCACTTCTTAATTGTTTCCTTACTATAAATACAGTGGAAGTAGACATTTGAA
Source organism: Bombycilla garrulus (assembly GCA_013400315.1). Taxonomy (NCBI): domain Eukaryota; kingdom Metazoa; phylum Chordata; class Aves; order Passeriformes; family Bombycillidae; genus Bombycilla; species Bombycilla garrulus. Next base: position 1,040,758 of record VXBU01010197.1, on the reverse strand, counting down.
GAAACAAGATCCATGCAGCTTTTTTGTTCCAGTTTTGATATCTTATCCATTATTCAGGATGAGTTTACTGTTTGAGAAATCAATATACATGAACATATCCATCTTCCATCCCAATGAATAGGGTCTAAGACAATATATACACTGCTGTCTGATTATCTGAGTCAGCCACAGAAAATCTGAGCTATCTTTAGGCTTTTACATATGATATATGTTCCTTTTCCGGGTTAAGTAAAGGTGGCCCGTCCACCTTGGACAAGTCCGGTAGAATTGGTCCAAATCAGGTGTTAATTGACGTATTATGAACTAAAAAGGTTTTTGAGAGTCCTGTCCCTACATACTATCTGTGAACTAATTTCCTCCTAATCCTACTGGCTTGTGGCTGCCCTAGCGTCCTAAGCTCCCGTCTAAATTTATTTAAAGTTAACAACAATACAAACGTAACTACAAACATTATCAACATTATCAATTACAGTGACTTACTACTTCTACACTTACTAGCAAACATATGTACAATATCAACAGATGACATGAGCGCGATGCGGGATAAAGTCCTGGCAGTTGCTTCTTGCCTTGATTTAGAAAGGCCAAGGGCTCCCAACAGTTCAAAGTTCCCGTGGTGCCACTTCCCCCACGCCCCGATGGGAAAGCCCACAAAAACAATGTCTTTTGCGTTTGTGAGGTATTGTACCTCTTGTCTCAGGTGCCGGTATTTGTTCACCTTCTCAGCAGCGGCTTCCCCCAGCAATGTTTCTGATGCTTCACAGAGTACTGTCACGTCCATGACCAATGCACAGGCTTCCTTCAGGAACACTGGGTCTGGTTTGAACAGTTCCTTGTTCCCTTAGATGTGGTTCTTTAAACACCACCCAGTCCTTTCTTTTTGCTTCCTCTGAAAGCACTTCACAGATGTAATTGTGCCTCTTGATCCTAGCGTCCTGTGTTATGGGGCAGCTGCCGATGATGTGGGCACAGGTTTCGTTGTCAGCCTCGCAATGTCGACATTTCTTGATGTACTTGTCCTGCCTGCCCCTGGCTAAAAATTCTCTTGTGGGGTAAACATTAGCCCTGAGTTGTAAAGCTGTCAGGAGTTTCCTGTGAGGTATGCTCCTATANGAGATGGTACGCTCAGCTGTTTTGCTTCCCAAATTGACAGTATCTTATCCTTGTTTCCTCCAGCTTGAACCCACAATTTTTTATGCTGTTTTTCCATCTGATCTCTCTCTAGGAACATTTTCATGGTTTCATATGAAGACTGGGCCAGACAGTGCAGTCTCCGAGCTTGCACGCTAGAGATTAGACTAGCCAGTTTAGTGATGCCCAAACCGCCATCCTTTGTGCTCAAATAGAAGATGGCATCGCAGGTGCACGATGCTAAGTGCAGCCATTCCTTGACCGTTGTTCGGACTGTTTGGTTCAGGGTCTCTAGGAACCCTGCTTTCAGGTCTGAGTGGTCAGCCAGGTAGGTCAGTCTAGGGATGGTATATGTTTTGAGGATATCTATTTTCTGCAGAGGTTTGAGTGGGGCTTTGCCAATTCGTTCCAGCCAAAATTCCAGTTTTGTAGAGAGGTCGGATTTTGCTATCCCAGTCCAGGGGTCAATCTGCAGGCCCAGGTACTTCTCGGAGTCTCCAGGGAATATCATGTTCAAGGGTGTGCCATTAATGGTCCAGGCAGCGCAGTCATTGACGGTGTATGAGTCCTTTGTCGGCTTGATGTAAAAGCCGTGGCACTTTTCCCCTTGTGTTTTGAGACCGGCAATATCGCAGAAGGTCTCGAGTATCTCAATGTTTTTCATCATGTTTTCCGAGGAGTCGCTCATTAAGACCAGATCGTCCGCTAATGCCATTGCTGTCACACTGCTCAATCCTCGGTGGTATCCTTTGTCGTCTTCCTCCAGCACACACAACAGGGCATCCATTGCCAGATTAAATAAAAGGGGTGACATTGAGTCACCCTGTTTCACTCCAACCCAGATCTGAATGCAGTCTGTTTGTGTGTTCTTTGTGGTAGTGATACGTGTACTGATGTTTTTGTACATATTGCTCACCAAGCTGATGATGTGGGGATCGACTCCCCTTTGCTGCAGGACGTGTAGAATGTGCTGGTGGCTCACGGTGTCAAAAGCCTTTGCGATGTCCACGAATACAACACCCAGGGGTCTGTGTTCTCTTTTTGCTGATCGAATGATGGTTTGCAGGAGTTTCAGGTTCTCGGAGCATCCCGCTGCTTTTATGAAGCCTCTCTGCCTTGGGTTGAGGGGGCACACTTTGCTCAGCCTGGCTGTTAGGATCCTGGAGAACAGTCTCAGCAAGATGGAACCGATCGTGATGGGTCTCCAGTTGCTGATGTCTTTCAGGCGCTTTTACATGTGGTAGGAGAATTTGGTTTAGTCCCAAGGTGACTGGACCGTATATTTTTGTTCACTTATAAGGAAATACATCCTGTCCCTTGCTTCTGATCAGAAACTCTTCTTAAAGAGCTTAAAAACTGAAAAGCATTTTCAGCTTGCAGACAGCAATTTTGTGTATTTCTGTCACATGTGCTATTGATTTTCAGTCTTGGATATTCACTATTGACACTCAGCATCCACACTCACTAGTTTTTGCACATCCACATTATTACACCCAGTGACCTCTATCTGAGAGCTGGAGATAAAATAGTGGAAATGTGCCTATTGAGCAAGAGAGAAAATTTTCTCAACTAGAAGACTGCATTTCATATGAAATTCCTAATCAGATTTTTAATCTTGATGAGTGAATAAAATGCTGATTGTGAAAATTATCCGGAATAACCCAGGAAATATGATTTTTGATATAACCAGCAAATGAGCTGAAATTATTTGATATTGCAGGGTGTCAGAACATGTCTGTCTTTGTCTTCTTTTCAGCTGAGTTTTGTAAATGTCTGGCAAACCTAGAGAGGCACTGCCTTGCAAGAAGTAATCCTTATTATCAGTTGGGGCTGGAGGAGAAAACTTTCTGACTTCAAGGGAATAACTGATGAAGAGGAAATCTACAATAAGAAAATATTTAAATATAACTCCAAGTGGAGTCCAAGGAAGAAACTCTCATCCACTGTGAACATCACACTGACAAAGGAAGAGGATGCGAGTTTCAAATTAAAATTAGGAGGAATTTCTTATGGAAATATGGTCAAACACTGGGACAAGGCTTCTGGACAGGTGGGTAATGCCTCAAGCCTGTCTATGTTCAAGAGGCAATTCCCTTAATAATATACTTTAGCTTTTGGTCAGCCCTGAAATAGTCAGGCAGCTGGACTGGATGACCATTGCACATCCCCTCCAATGAAAATATTCTATTTTATTTCACTCAGTTTGATTCCTGCTTCAGTTCAACATAAATGACAAACAAAGGCTGACAACTCATCACAGCTATCACCCCAATTCCTGCTTGAAGAAAACTACAGCTGTCAACCTTAAGACAAGAGGGGCTTTGGATCATAATGTGATAGAAAAAGGACTTTGGGATATAGGAATATGTGTTCTGTGTAATGATTTTAAGTGTATTGTTAATATTAATTGCTGTTTCAATTAGATAACTTGGAGAATTGGACGGTTAAAAATTATTTTAAATTATAGCAGTTATTAGTTAAATTATTCTTCATATAAAATTATTGTCCTTCTTATATTCTTGTTATTCATTATTATTCTTCATGTTTTAATTTTATGTATGCAATGGATCTGTTTTGACAGAAACAGTTTATCTAACACAAGCCTCACCTTAAAATCCAGTCTCAGAATCAAGCTGAGATATGGCTCTAGAACATATCTGTATTTGTTTATATGATGTTGGATTTCAGCTTCCATAAATATATTTTGAAATGGCGATGCTTTTAGCTAGCATATTGCTGCTTGGTTGGCCTATTACTCATTCATTTTTCTTGTCCCTAACATATGTAGAGAACACCTGCAGCTACATATAAAGTGCACTTGATAAATGCAATATCATGATGAATGAGGAAGTGATATGGTAGCACTTGTCCTTTTATTTATTCTCAGGATGGCACACAAGGTGGGATGACTGAGGGGGTTAGGCCATTTACCCATCCGTCTTAGTTTTGCAGGTCTTGGTTGTATCACAGAAATTCTATTTCTCTGCCACATTTACTTCAGCTAGATATTCTCTAGTCCTTTTGTAAGTCCAACTCTTGGAAGCTCTAGGCACTCATTTTATTCTAAGATAAAGGTCTTTTTTTAGAGTCTGTTATTGTCATGGAGACAGTCATGTCTCAACATTTTAAAGTGATATTACTCAGACCAAAGGAGGTGTAACATCTTGCAAGATCAAGCCTTCAGAAATTATGCCAGGTCCTTTCCAGGACACAAAATATTCTATAATTTTATCTAAAAAATATTGATCCTTCAAAGAATGTAACATGCTAAACTCTCCAGCCACTCTACAGGGAAATTTTCAATATTTACAAGTTAAATACAGCTGATTTAACTTGCTTTTCTCTACTAAATTTCTAAAGGTATTCACAGATTTTCTCTCTATGTGGTTAAATATTGTGCCTTTTTGGTAAACATGACCAGCCTGACATTTGTTTCACCTTGTTCAAGATCTCTAAACTGGATGCTTCTCTGTCTACTGAGGAGTTCAATGCATTAATTGTCCTCAAAGTTCACTTTATGTGGTGATTGTATTAAGCTCTATGTAAAACCACTTCCATTCAAATAATTACCATATTGATGGTATTTGTTGTCCATCTCTTAATTCAAAAGGTCCAGATTAAAGGGAGGAAAACAGATTCCCTCTACTCTCAGCAGCTCCTGCCCTCCCAGCTGCCAGTTCTAAGGAAAAGCTTTCAGTCTGTGTGGTGAAGTCATAGAATCATAGAACATGCTGAGTTAGAAGAATCATGGAGTCCAACGCCTGGCCCTGTGCAGGACACCCCAAACACACCAAATGCTTCTTGAACTCTGTCAGGCTTGATGCTGTGACCACTGCCCTGAAGAGCCTGTATGTGCTCAACCATTCTTTGGGTGTAAAACCCTTTCCTGATATCTAACATAAACCTCCCCTGACTCAGCTTTAGGCCATTTCCTCGAGTCCTGTTGCTGGGCACCAGAGTGAAGAAATCAATGTTTGCCCCTCCTCTTCCCCTCACGTGGATAGTGAAGACCACAATTAAGCCTCACCTCAGTCTCCTCCAGGCTGAGAAAAGCAAGAGACATCAGCCAATTCTCATAAGGATTCCCTTCCAGACCCTTCACCATCCTTCCTTGGATGGCCTGCTTTGGACACACTCCAGTAGCTCGATCTCTTTTTTATTTTTGTGGCTCAAAACGACACAAGTGAGTCAAAATGAGGCTGCCCCAGAGCAGAGCGAGACAATCCCCTCCCTTGCCTGGCTGGCCAGGCTGTTCCTGATGCCCCTCAGGACAGGGTCGGCCCTCCTGGTTGCCAGGGCACTGCTGGCTCATATTCAACTTGCCTTTGACCAGGATCCCCAGGTCCCTTTCTGCAGCTGCTCTCCAGCCTCTTTCTTGTTCACTCATTTACACACACAACCCCACCCCAACAGCAGTCTAGTTCTTGCCCCTGTTAAACCTCACATGGTGATTCCCCATCTCTCTAATTTGTCAGGGTGTCTCTGCAGGCCCTTCCTGCTCTGACAGCTTTTCACAATTTAGTATTGTCAGCAAACTTTCTTATTATTCCTTAGAGGTTGGGTTTGTCCCAAAAACCTAACACCTCTGCTCCAGGGAAAGAGCACTCTGCTTTTTCATATAGACTCTTAGGTCAGGAGCAGGTGACAGGAAATCCAAGCCTCTTGTCCAAGAGTTAATTAAAATATATATACAAACAATTATGAAAAAATAATTGTTTAATGCTTAAAGTCCTGTGCCAGTGGCTTTATTATTAAAGGTTCTAGGTTTTATGTTTCAAACCCCTTAAACTTTAAATAAAAATTCATGCTCCACATTTTGAAAAGTGGTGATATTGACTCCTGAGAGTCAGAGTAGCTACAGCTGACTTTGATCCAACACAGGAATCTCCCTTTAATCCTCAGTTAGTTGCCACACCACCACAAAGGGACTGTCTTTGCTCCACCATTCCCAGATTGCTCCAGATTTCCCAGGTTTTAGGCTTCATGTCACTTGCTTAAGGAAATGATAGTGACTTCATGTTACTTAAGGAAATGATAGTGAATTCTATTTTGTGGTGCTTAATTCCCTCCAGGCACCGACTAAGGAACATTAGGTATTTAATTCAGAGAAATAAATCAAAGCCAGCTTCAAAGTTAGAGTTTAGATTTGTTCAATGCCTCTGAAATTGCTTTTCTTGTTGGCAAGATTCATGAAGGTGACAGATTCTCAGCAGCTCTATTCTTGTGAAGGAACACTGGAAGCTGTAAAAATTAAACATAGGATGCTAAATCCTAAATATAGGATGCAGTATTTTTTTCAAATTCCTTTGTCTTTGGGTGGGGCAGTGGGGAGGGAAATAGTTCAGTTCTTTTGAACTGAAACTATATTTAAAAGAAAGCAAACAAAAAAACCCACCCAAGCATGTAGAAATTCTGCTTGTCAGCTAGTCTGACAGATTTTACTCAAGGCTTGTTGACTAAATTCTGGTGTCCAGTACCTGGTTAATAATCCTCTGAATGACTTAACATTGTTTAATGTGTGGTCTACTACCTTACTTAAAAACAAACAAACAAACAAAACACAAACAAACCAACAAAACCCTGAAATATCCACAAACAGAAGAAAATAGAAAATCACTGGTAAATATTGTAATTTTAATTTAGTACCAAAATCCAGGTGGCCTCAAGGGTCTTAGGAGGTATTTTGTTTTTAACTGGAAGAAACATTCCTCTTAGGCAGAGCTGAATTATCTTAATACTTATTTTTTAATTTTATT